>PVIR01003296.1:58482-74038 GCA_004026965.1 Petromus typicus
AAAAAAAAAAAAAAAAAAAAAAAAAAAAAACCTAACAATTTAATCCACACCGGGTTCTCTTCTGTACTTCCAATACATATTGCAAAAAACAAACAAAAAACTTTTTTAAAAAATGTAGGTATGGGGGGCCGGGGATTTAGCTCAGTGGTTCTGGCGCCTGTCTTGCAAGCGCAAGGACCCGGGTTTGATCCCCGGTAACCACATACCATACTGGGAGTGGAGACCCACCCCAGCAGCAACCAGTACCACATATCACAGTGCTGGGCGTGGTAGCTCATGCCTGTAATCCCAGCACTCGGGAGGCAGAGGCAGGAGGACTGCTGTGATGTGAGTTTGAGACTGAGCTCAGGGCCAGCCTGAACCACAAAGCGAGACCCTGTCTCAAAAAAAACCTTAAAAAAAATGTAGGTATGTGCAATAGACAACCAACCAATCCCTCTCTTTCATGAAACTGTAGGCACTTCTACTCTTTACTCCATAGAAAGTAACATATCAGGATTCCGGAGCTCTATATATCTAGCTTCCTGTGTCAACAAAGAATTGAGCAATTCTGCTCAGTGTATCAACTCTCCCCCTTCAAAGCTGCAAACAGAAATAAAAACATAATAAGATGAACTACATTATTTTTCATTTACTACTAACGTATTTTCAGTCTCTCAAGGAAATTACTGCTGTGTTACATGCCCATAAAATAATTCAAACAAAAATGAAATAATTTATTTGAGAGTAAATCACTTAGACCTTTTGCAGTGTGGCAAATTGTCAATTATAGTTTCTCCAGAGAAATTTCTACAGTTTGTTCATGCAGTTTTCATGCACTTGAACGTGTATAACATCCAAATGATTCCTTTGCAACATGGTCATTGATGGCCACATCCTTGTATATCAAACCTTAGCTAATGATAAGGGGTTAATCTTTGCAGAATTCATAGCCGAGTGACCTATAAAACCCCAATCTAATTAGATTCAACTTATTCTTATGAATTTCACCTTGTTTAAAATGGATTTCAATGGTTCATTTTATATATACATTATGATCACATTCAACACTGAATTTTTGTACCAGTACATGACACAACTTTGACTCTCATTTTTTTCCCATTCCTCTGCTACCTTTTGATAGATCATAAATAATCAGGAACACAAGAGTTGTGCACACACATGTGTATATACATGCAAATGCACATGTAAATTTCATGGGATACATTTTGGCTTTTCCACCTCCAACCATCATATATATTATCCTTCAGCAAATGCACAAAGGTAGAATCATTCTTCAGTTAACTTAGACTCCATCTCACAAACTGAGTTTGTCTGTTTTCCCCTTTAGAAGAGAAGTCATATTTGCTTTGTGCTTGCTTTTATCCTTAAAAGCATCTGCTAATACAGAACATATTTGCAATGAAAATGTCATGCTTGATTTGTTTTGCTGTCCTTTTGATATAATCCTATACATCATGAGGAAGTAGAATTACACGCTTCTTGTGCTTCTGCTGGGTTGAGGGGCCAGGTGTTCCACCAACTGGGGCCAAAACCATCTTTCCTATGCTTACCTCATGATATGGGTACTACTCTGACTTGCTTATACCATTCTTCTCCTTTTCTCAAATCAAGTTCTGATAAAATAGTATTTCCCTATTGATTTTTTTCATCACTTGGAGTTGTAATACTTAATCATAGAAACTATGTTCATAAAAGATACCTCAAAATGCGTATCTTCCCAAGAGCTTTTGAGAAGAATTTAATGTACTGCTTGCAGCTGCGCCCCTTCCTTACTTCACTCAAGCTGCTGTATCTACTAATGTGGCTACCAGGCCAAGAAGCAGGCTAAGGACAATGACAATGAGGGCTGATACAGAGAGGGGACTTAAGTGCTGGGGAGGAAACAACTGAAGGCAGAGCTGTTGGCTTTGCTGAAGAAAAACACCCTCATTTCTTCTTATCTAGAATAAGAATAAACTTGTAAGCCTAGCTACAGGCATTTGTTTTCTAAACATGAAACATGACAATCTTCTCACTCCTCTTCTGGAGCCTTGGTTGAAGGCTGCAGTTATGAAGCAGTAAACATGTTGCATTGTTTCCTAATCTAGCTTATGGTCTCTTTCCACCGAAATTGGGAACTCAGTCCATCCTACTGGGGAATTGGCTAGGCAAGTCTCCAGGCTTCTTGCTATTCAGTTCAGTTATGTGATACTCAGCTCTGCTCAAAAGGGAGGATTCGAATGCCAGACTCGCCTGGAGAATTTATGTCCTGTTTTTGTTGGAGAGGAAGAACCCAATCAGGATCAGCACAGGCCTGAGAGATGGGATGATTCATCAGCAGGGATACAGAGGAATGTTATCAGTAGCTACAAATTGCTAAAGTAAAAAAGCTATTTCAGGCTGGAAAAAATAAAATGACATAAGGTCAAGCAATTCATAGTGTGAGGGAGCAGGACTCGGAGGGCCGAAGAACGCCTATGAAAAATACGTCCACCCCAAGTATTGCATTTCCTGGAGGCACTTAACCTTTCCTGATCTCCGCAAAGTGTGTTTTCCTGGGATTTGAAAGCTGAATGTGGATAAGAGAAGAAAACAGTTCTTTGTTCATTGTTTATGTTGAGATATTTTATATGAATGATGCCCATGACATGTAATATAATGCAAGTGCAGCTTTTAAGTCTGCAACACAATACTATTTGAAAGCCATTCCACACTGGGGAGAACTAAAGGTATTTTCTTGCTTTTGTTTGTGTTTGAGGCTTATGAGAGAGAGAGACAGAGAGGGAGAGAGAGAGAGACAAAGAGACAGAGAGACAGAGAAAGAGAGAATGTTTTAAGAGTGGGATGAACTTCATTCTATGGTACTTAATGTTTCTAGGGAAAATGTATAAAAACTGCAGGCACTATAGATATAAAGATCTTTTTTTATTGAGAAATACAGTGGACCCTCAAGTTAAGACCAGGCAGACCTATGAACAACTTGAGTTAATTAAGCTAATGGAAGATTCATCTGCCTCTTTTTCTCAATAGCGTGTACCCAGGTAAACATCTAGAGCTCAGCTCTATTGACTTATATCCAAGCCTCCCATGGGCACAGATGGAGTTTGAAATGCAAGGGTTAACTGTAAATGAATTATAAAACACTAGCCAAACATACCATCAAATCTACTTCCCATTAAGTTTAAGATCTAAGTCTAAGAAGATAATAGAGAAATAGCTCACAAATTACAAACAGTTGAGAAATCTGATTATGATTTCAAAGACATTAAATATACTTGGTTGGCTATAAAATAATGTAGTTAGGATTTGAGATATACTAGCTACAGGATAGAGGAATACAACAAATTATTACAAAGATTAAAAGAAAACAATCCTGAGGTACTCAACATGTGTTTTTCTTTTTTCAAATTCCATATGCTGTATTATAGCACATATATATGTTGCAGCTTGTATGTGTGTCCGTGTGGTTTAAAGAGCTATGCAAGTGTACAAATGGCAGATGAGTAATCCAACTGATAAGTCACACAAGAAACAAAAAGCTATGGGGAGACAGGGGCAGCTGATATCTTTCCAGGTTTCATGTCCCCATGAAACAGACCCTGAAAACTCAGGCTCTCAAGATGGCTTCCCCTCTCATCCAGGACTCTTTGTCTCCTAGAGACTGATATGCCTATCTCACAAGGCCTGAGCAGCCTGGTCCACACTCCCTGATCTACTAGCTCAAGAGGAATAAGAAGTATTCAGTAGAAGACCAGGGCCTGCAAATACAGTAAAACTCTGTTCTTCAAATTTGCTTGTTTTGAAATAGCCCTTACATATGATCTGAGACAAAATGAGAAGCTCATCTTTCCCTTGTCTGCTTACTAGTCTGGCAATGCAGGTCAGCAGTCTAATGACAGGTGTTTCTGCTCTAGCATAACACAAATGGCAAGTGGAAGTACCTCTGTCTTCATTTAGAAGAAAGGTTAAAACATTTTGTTTTTTAAAATGATGTTTACTACAGATCAACAATCCTTTCTATGAGCTCCAGTATTCATTAGTTTTGTCTTCATATGCTGGAGTGCATCAGATGATGCACCTACATACTTTCCACATAAACTCAGGAAGAAATTTACTTATTTATTGAAATTCCTCTAATCCTTCAATTCTACATTTCTTTATCATAGGGAAAAAGATTATCCCAGTTCCTAGAGTCAAGGATGTGATTTGACTCTAACTAGAGCAGTGACTCTGCACTTTCCCCGCTTTCTCTCATTATGCCTCAGGATAACTGAGGCATAAGGCCTGTCCCGAGGGCAAACACAGACACAGCTGCAGCTGATCCAACAGATTAAAGGGATCTAGCTGGTTTGGGAAAATAATAAAATTAAAGCTGTAAATTAGGTTTGAGAACTAAATCAATCTCTTGATTACCGGATTCAAGTTAAAGGGCACAAGGAAAAGCTTTATAATCTTGGCATATTTGGTTGTTTTTAGTCAAGCCTGCTGACTACAGCATAATACCACACTTCTTTTATTAAAATGTCAAATTCTGTTCAGCTGGAAATTTTCTTAAACACCAGAAAAGGTTCATACTGAAATACCTAACTGACTTGAGTCTAAATCAATTAAATGAAATGTTTGCAAGTCAGATCATGCTTCCTCTGAAAAAGTAAAAGCATGGTTTCCTTTATGTTCTCTTATGTTTTGGCTATCTGACATAAAACACAACACTGACACACTATCTAGTATTAAGACTTGGGTTAAAATAAGGTGTGTTGGATAGAGGTGGTGAACATTAGCAAGTGGATAGGAAGCATACAGCCTATAGCCACTGTGTGCAAGTCTGCCAAAGAGAGTGTAGGGGTTCAAGTTATGTCTCTAAAACATGAAAATTCTAGGGCCGGGGATTTAGTTCAGTGGTTCTGGCTCCTGTCTTGCAAGCGCAAGGACCCGGGTTCAATCTCTGGTAACCACATAACAATACTGGGCGTGGAGACTCACCACAGCAGCAACCAGTACCACATACCACAGTGCCGGGCGTGGTGGCTCATGCCTGTAATCCCAGCACTCGGGAGGCAGAGGCAGGAGGACTGCTGTGATGTAAGTTTGAGGCTGAGCTCAGGGCCAGCCTGAACCACAAAGTGAGACCCTGTCTCAAAAAAACCAAACCAAAACAAAACAAACAAGCATGAAAATTCTAGTGATGCACAGAATTGCAAAACCAACAAGCTTGTTCTATTATTAAGAAAAGAAATGAGTTACAAAGAGAAACAGCCAAAACATTTCTCAAAATTGGGACTCGAATTTCAAGAAATATCAACCTTTGTGTCTGTGAAGATTCAGCTTCATTGTGTCAACTCGCTTGGCTTGGAATTGCTGAAGGAATCTATGGAGTATACTTCTGGGTGTGCCTTGGGGGGCCATGAAAAGGTGTCCTTAGGTACACAATCTGGCCCTGGCTCCTTTTTCTCTGGCACTTCCGTTTTGTTCTGCCATGATGTTTCTGCCTTGGAGTTAGGCATCATACACTGGACCAATGGAAACTGAGTCATATTAAACCTTTCCTCTTTCAAGATATGGGTGTCTAGCTTTCTGTCGAGACAGGAAACTTGAGTAATAAAAAGAAAAGGTAGGAAAGAAGTGAGGTCCTTGTTATTACTGTGCATGACTATGTGGTTCAGCAGGCTTTTGAATTAGTTTACAGGAGGATTTTGGACAAGTTTGGAGACAGAGGTTAGAAAAGTTCAATGAGTGACTTTGTCCAGCACTCAGAAGAACATAGTGCTGATAGAAATTCCAACAGTGAGGGTAGGCTCAGGAGATTTAGGGTGGAAACAAAGGTTCTTTGAGGAAGTAAGCTAGAAGCCATGAATATTACACTCTGGAAGAAAAAATGTCTATATTTTTGGGAGATGGAATTTAACGAATATGGAGTAATTGATCTGTGACAGAAATTTTAAGACACTCTATATTCAGACTATGGAATAAATATTCTTGGCTACATTTAAGTAAATTTCCACCAAGAAGTGTGAATAAAAAGTGAGCAAAAATATTTGCAAAACTTAAGTTTTGTATCAAACGAAATTTTTAGTTTTAGTTTTTAAAAAAATGAACATAAATCTTGGAAGGGTGCTATGTGCCCATCAAAAGATGAATGGATTAAGAAAAGGTACTTACATGTGAAGGAGTATTACTCTGTCATAACAAAAGATAATCTTGAGTCATTTGTAGGAAAATTGATCTATATTGAAAGTATAAGATTAAATGACATATGTGAGACAAATATGCTTTAAAATCTCAGGGTTTCTCTTATATGAAAAATCCAAAATATAAATAAAGAGCAAAATAAAAGGTAACAAGAAAGAGAAATAGATCTTTTTTCAGAAGCTAAGGAGATTAAGAGATTGAAAAGGAAGTTGGGACAGGAAGGAGATGGAAAAAATAATTAAGACATGTTGAGTACGTGTACATAAATGTGCAGTTTGTATGTACTGAATACTTGTATTAATTTTTTTGAAAGCCTTTAAAATTTGTTCCAGAAAAAAATCACATGTAAAGCTGACTCCAAAGGAGGTGTGACTGCTAAGGACAAAGCAACTTTAGAAAGAATTCAAATACATACAAAGGAGAAGACACGTGCCTTCAGGGTAACTCAGAAATCAGTAAGATCTCACCTGTTGCAAGCACAAAGTTGCAAAAGTTTAAAATGTCATTTTAGAAAAGAGCTCCTGGAAATTCTGCTTGAAAAGGATTTCTTTAGGAATTAGATCCCTGGGGTTAATTTCCCTGTGCTCAACCATCCAGCCAATCAGAGACACCTGCAGCTATGCTGTAAGGGGACTTGGCTATTGCTGGAGAAAGCAACATATTTTGAAGTCATCCACATGATGCAGGTTTTTTGAAATGTAGAACAAAAGAGCTGAAAGATCAGGGATGTTTCCAACTACCTTTCAAAGGAGATTCTAGGCAATGAGTTAATGAAAGGGCAGTGTGTGGAGATGTGGGAGTGAAGTGAAAGGTTCAGTGCAGACGCCAGGAAATTACAGATATCAAGAATATGGAATGTCTGCTAAGGAAAGCTATAGTTTGTAAGCAGAACCAGCACATGAGAGAGCTCAAGAAGGCAAAAATGAGTAAAGCCACAGGAAGGAGGGGGCCAACAGAGCCCTTTCTCTGTGGTTCAGATTCCAAATGGCCTCCACAACCTCCAGTGCATTTGGAAGGTGATTGAATTATTGGAAGACCATGGTTGACTTGCTATTAGGAGATAGGATATAGTTAGAAAAACTGGATTTCTATGGGATTAACCTGGAAGGGCATATCTCCCTTGTCATTGTCTCCCTTGATTCTTGGTTTCCTGACATGAGTAATTTTCCCCCACCAAGACTCTTTACTCTGACTTTCTGCCTTGGACCCAGCCAACTGTGGACAAAAAATATGAGCAAAAGAAGTCTTTTCTGCTTTGTAATGAAAATACTGGATATTTTGTTCCAATGGTGTGGAAAGCAACTGAGATTCCTTTGTAATTCACATTCCACTACTGTATGTCTGAAATAAAAATGTGATGCTACCAGCCTTAATCTAGACCTACAGGGATTAGGGACTTACTTTGAGCTCATGGATTTCTATCTCCCCTTTTTTCTCTTTCTCAATGGGAATGCTTACCATTATCATTATATATTGGAAGTGTTTAACTTTATTTTGAGTTTTGCAGGGTCTCATAACCTAAAAGTTTGCCTTGAGTTTCATGCATGAGAATTTAGCACTGTTTGAATTTTTTAGCACTCTCAGAACTATTGAGATACTGGGGAAAGGCTTTTTTTTCTTTTTTTTTTTGGTTATACCCAGATGGTTGTAACATATAAGGCAAAATTTTAAACTTGTTATTGTGTTTATTTGGAAATTAAATATAGTTTAAGGAGACGATGTATGTGTCAAGTTAACAAGGATGGATGTAGTGGTTTAGCTTAATTGTGTCAATCTGATTTTCTTGGGAGACAGGGAATGAAAAAACACATTTCTAAATGGATCTGAATGGGTCACGGAGATGTGGCCTTGGGTGTTGCACATGGTTCCTGGTTCTCCTCTCTTGGGGGCACTTCCACTGCTCTGCTTCCTGGCTGCCATGAAATAGGCATCCCTTATCCACTATGCCCTCCCACTATCACTGTGGATGGAATCCCCTTAAACCACATGTCAAATCAAATATCTCTTCTTTTAAATTGTGGGTTTTGTATATTGTTTCACAGCGGAGAGAAATTTAACTGATAAAGGTACCTCCAGGTCTGCATCTCACTATATAAAATAGAAGCAATATAGATAATTCCAACAGGAATTAGCAAAAATATGAAGATCCAATTTTCACCTATTTGTTTCAGAAGAGAAATCATTACCAATTAATTCAACTTTTAGAAGTGAATGAATAAGAAGCTCTGATTCTGAATATCTAATACATTTCTTTATGATTGTATGCAAATATGTTACTAGAATTATACAGGGAACAGGAACTGTATTACATATGTTTAACTTTACAATAAATAAATATAGCTCTGTAGTCTAAAATATATTTACAGTCATCTTCATAGTATTTTATCCACTTATTTAGTGACTATGTTTTCCAGATACACTTTATGAGTCATAAAATACACCTTTTACAGTTGTATAATCAGTAAGTTTCAGCACGTTTTAAGTGTTGCACAAACATTATCACTAAATATGTCTAGAGTATTTTCATTACTCCCTCATCCCTTTTTTTTCACCTCTAATCCCTGAAAACTAAAAGATCTACTTTTCCTTTCAATTAATATGCCATTTCTCCATAAAAAGTAGTATTTACATTAGTTAACACATGGTCTTTTAAAATCTGGTTTTAGGTATGGTTTATCACAACAGATTATTTTGGATATAGTATGGACCAATACTTCTATTTGTGTGGCTGAATAATATTCCACCACATGAATATGCAACATCTTTATTGATGATTAAAATTTTGGTGTTTTAGCATTTTTGGCTATTATGAATAATGATTTTGTATACTTTATCTCTCGCTATATGCTGTCAGTTATTGTGAATATTTTGCTGGAAGTGAAATTGCTGTAGCATTTAGTAACTCCATGTTTAACTTTTTTAAAGAACTTTAAAAATGTTTCCCACAGAAGCTACATAATTTTTCACAGTAGGTATATTATTTACCAAACTCATTAGCAGTATATGAAAAGTTTAATGCACCTGAATCCTAATCAGTGTGTGTTACTATCCTCTCTCTTTTCAAAAATTATCACCAATCTTAATGAATACAAGTGCTACTTCCTTGTATTTTTGATTCTCATTTCATTGGTGACTGATTATGAACATTTTCTCTCATATGTTTCTTTGTATTTGTACATCTTCAGATAAATATATTCATATCTTTTCTCACATTTTCACTTGGAATGTTCATCTTTTACTTGACTTAAAATGGTTCTTTATATATTTTGGATATTGAATCCTTACAATTTATATGATTTTCAAATATAGAACTTATTATTTTTTATGATATTTTGGCATAGTTTTATTTTTCTTTTATGTTTGAAGATGTCCAATTTATATATTGTTTTCCTTGTTTCTGTACTGATCAGCTCCCTTCTAATAAGGACACATTACCTGACACTCACAATTTAAAGGAGGAGAAGTTTAATTTGGTTCAATATTTCGTAGCATTCAGTCCATATTATCTGGCTCCACAGCAGAAATATCATGGTGGAAGGTTGCCAGCAAAGCAGTTTCTTAACTCATGGTGGATGGGAAGCAAAACAGTGAAACAGTGCCAGAGAGGAAAGGGAAAGATAGTTAACATAGTCCTTAAGTACATGCTTGCATGGCCCACCAAGATTCAGCCAGAAATATGCTGAAACAATTACTTTAGGTAGCTCCCAAAGGTAATCGAGTTCATGCTCCATCTGAATCATCACAGCATGTAGCACAGTGTTCTCGTAAAATATTGAGGATCACTGGTGAAATTAAACTTGGACCTTTTGAGCGGATCATGGTGGGAGAAAATACAGGCTTTCAGGTAATTCATTAGCCGTGGTTCTTCAGAGGAACAAAACCAGTAAGAAGTTGACAGGTAGATACATCGATATACTAATAGATTGTTAATTAGAGGAATCAGCTTGCATCATTTTTGGAGTTGATGCATTTAACAACAGGCTGTGTACAAGTTGTGAGACACAGGGTTCTCTGGCAGAACAGCTCATTGAAACTCCAAAAGCCTCGGAACTGTAGAAGCCAATAGCATTACTCTAACTTGAGGTTGAAGGCATTAGAACATGGAAGTCTACTGAAGTGATTTCCACAGTTCAAAGCTAGAGAATCTATATCTCTGATGTTCATTGACAGGAGTCGCAGGATTTCTCATCCCCAGAGACAGAATTTAACTTTCCATTTTTTATTCTTTTCAAACCTTCAGCTGACTAGAGGGTGCAGTCGCACTGCAATCACACTGATGGTGATTTTCTCCACTTCTTCCATAGATTCATGTGGTTGTCTCCTCCAGAATCACCCTCACAGACATAGCCTGGCTAGCTATATAAGTATCACTTAATCTAGCCAAGACCAAAAATTAACTACCATGGGTGACTGAAAATCTTTGTCTGATAAATATAATATCTAGGACAACTTCATGATCCCTTGCTGTTAATTGCTTTTTTTTTTCCTTGTGTACATCATACTTTATTTTATATTTTGCTTGTCTCATATTTCTATTGTGAACTGTATGTTGTAAGCATTGTGATTTAGCCTTAATATATTTTAAACAATATAATATGAAATCACATTCTCCTTTTCTCCTTCTGCAGTTTATTGTTGTTTTCTTTTTTTTAATTGATATCTTTATTGGTACATTACATATACGCATCATGATTGGACTCCATAATGGTTGTTGTTTTCTTATACTTTTTCTTTAGTAATTTCTATGATGTAATTCAATAAAACCTGTATTCTTTGTCATGGATATGTACAAAAGCCTTTTCTTGACTTAGTGGTGAAGTAATGACTGAACAGAGATATCCTGAGTGTTTAGAACTAAAAACTGTTTCAGTCATTTCGGAGTGAGTGTTGCGGCCTACCTTCAACACTCATCCACACAACTGACAACTCCATTTCTTCCCTGCATGGAATGTGAAGATCAGCTGTGCCATAGTCCTTTGAAAGATGTGGTCTCCAGAATTTACTCGTTCTTACACATGTCCATGGTCACCTAGAGCCCCAAGGATATGTTCAGGTTGTTGTAGGCTCCTCTTGCTTTTCAGAACTTACATCATTTTAGACAGCTGCAATTTTAAATAATTTCCACTGATTATTTGCCACAAACATTCTTAGAATGTGTCTTTTTCAACACTGAGAAACCCCTGGTTTAAGTCAATTAGAAACAAAGCCTAAAATGTATTTTATCAAGGAGCTGACAACTGTGTCGCATCAGGACAGTATTCTGTGAATGTGGCATGTGGGAGAGCTCTAAACTAATTTTTCCATCTCCAGTGAGTGGTAATCTTTTCATTTTCACAGTTAGGCTCCACATTTTTCAAAGGCAAAAAAAGGAGAGAAAGATGCAGATAGACAAAGTTAAATTTCCTTAAACACATTGTCTTCATTATAATTGAGCAGTTTCTCTTAAATACATGATTCTTCAACTTATGCAAGGTTGTAGTTATTTTTCAGAGATCTACAAAGATGCTTTGACAATTCACCAGTGTTTTTATTCCCTTATGCAGGAGCCAGTTTTCAAATGTATTTATTTCATCAAAAAGATACACCTTGGGTTCACTCTAAAATTTGTGTTTTCTCACTCAGTTATTGAGATTTTATATAGATTATAGAATCCTTATTACTATTTGCATATGTTAAGATTTAACTTTCTGAAACCCTGTGGAGAAAGACTATAATTTATGAAAAAAAATTCAAATGAAGTATTCAGAAGACATAAGCTTCAAAACAGGAATATATATTCAAAACAATATTGAGTAAAAAGAAAGCAACGTAGCCCACCAGAAGAAGGCTTTAAATTATCTTGGTGCTCATACTATTGTGTTATCTGCCGAAACCAGAGTTCCTGCGTGTGGTCTGTACCAGGTGACTCACTTCTAACAAACAACATAGAAGAAGTGATAGTATGTCAGGTTTGGAATTTGTGTACAAAATGGCTGCAACTTATGCCTTAGATACTCTCCCACACACACACACTTTACCTGGCATTACTTACTGTAGCAAAAGCCAGTTGCCATAGAGTGAGGTCATCCTCTTAGAGAAGCCACATATGAAGATGCAAGGCAGCCGATAACCATATGAGTGAGTTTGTGGAAATTCTCCCTACACCATCAAAGCTTCAGATGAGTGTGTATTCATGTATACAGCTTGATTTCCATCTCAGGAGAGACTTTGAGCCAGAGGCACTGAAGTAAGCCACTGCCAATTCCCTAACTCTCCAAAAGTAGGACATAATTGCTTGTTGTTTCAAGTCACTACATTTTGAATTAATTTAATACACAGGAATAGATTTTACTGGAGACATTTACAGATCAGTTTTTGATTTTCTCTGACAGAAAGGAATTATTCATGTAATCATTGAATCGAAAGCTAGCCAAAGACTATTTTTAGATTTTTTATGTTAATTAAAAGGGAAAAAAGAAAAAGAAGTGTCAATAACTATAGACACATTCTCCTCACAACTTCATTTTAATGATCCTTAAACAAACTACAGTGTAATCTGGGAAATAAATCACAAAGTTAAGAAAATCCATTTTGAACCCTTAACAGGTGAATAACTGCCTGTTTTAGGAACTTGGGTTGAAGGTCTTACTCAAAACATAGTTTTCTTAAAAGCCATACTGGGTTAAATTATTTTCACCAAAATTAATAGTGTGAAGCCTCAATATCTAATGTCAGATATTTGGAGATAGAACCATTAAGATATAAAAGGAGGAATCTCCACAATGATTTCCACAGAGGTTGTATGAGTCTACAGTCCCACCAACAGTGGAGAAAGGTTCCTTTTTCTCCACAGCCTCACCAACATTTGTTGCTGGCTAATTCTGAAATAGCAGCCAATCTTTGTGGAGTGAAATGAAATCTCAGTGTTGTTTTCATCTGCATCTCCAGAATGACCAATGATGTTGAGCATTTATTCATTTGCTTCTTAGCTGTTCTTACTTATTCCTCTGAAAAGTATCTGTCCATTTCAGATGCCCATTTTTGAATTGGGTCTTTAAATTTGGATGGGTTAATTTTTTAAAGCTCTTTATATATTCTCGATAGTAGCCCTTTGTCTGAGAAACAGCTGCCAAAGATTCTTTCCCATACTGTTGGTTGCCTTTTGACTCTGTTGGTGGTTTTCGTTGCTGTGCAGAAGCTTTTCAGTAGGACGAGATCCCATTTGTTGATTTCCACTGCCAAGTCCCATTTGACCCAGCCATTGCTCTGCAAGGTATATCCACAAAAGAATTAAGAGATTCATATCACAGCGACATATGTGCATGCATGTTTATAGCAGCTTAGTTTGTGATTGCTAAATCTTGGAAACTACCAAAATGTCCAACAACAGGAGACTGGACAATGAAGATGTGGTTCTTTTATAGAATTGAGTATTATTCTGGCATTAAAAATGATAAGATTGAATCATTTATACTCAAATGGATGTACTTTGAGGACATCCTCATAGGCAAAATAAATAGGTCATGGATCTGAAAATACATCTTTTCTCTGGTATGAAAAGGAAGATGTAAATGAGTTATAGTATATATAGTTGATGTTGTGAAATAGAAAATATTTAAAAGGAAAGAGGGTGTAAGGGTAAATAATGAGGGAAAAATGAATATGATAGTAATAAAAAAAAAGGAAACAAAGCTCATGTATATAGAGGGTGCGTCATTGCAAGGTAGGTTGGGGAAAGGGAAAAATGAGAATAAAATCATGTCATATTCTGGTATAAACTCTCAATGTTGAATACAGTGATGATGTGTATTTATAATGTACCAATAAAGATTTAAGTTAAAAAATGAATAAAATGAGAATTAAGTCATTTCAAAAAAGATAAAAGGTATCATTGAAAACTATGATAAATATAAATATTGTTACAGTAGAAGATACTTTCATTCATGCCACTTTTTGAAGAAGTTCTAAAAATTGTCAATTGTGAGTGTCTTTACAATGTGTGTTTAAAAATGTCTCAAATACTGCTGCCAAGTGCCTTCCAATGGCAAAATAGACTCATAAGAACATTATTGTCTGTCATCATCTACCTCATTCAAGGGATCCAGCAACATGTGGCTTATGGGTATTTGCCAAACTAAAAATAACTACGAAATGTAAACGTTTTGAACTGATGCAAGACATCAAGATGGCCATGTCAGAAAAAGTAAAGAGAATTCTGAAAAAAGATTTACAGATATGCTTCAGAAAGTGGCAAGAATGATGGAATAAATGTGCCCCAACAGAAAGACTTCTTTGAGGGAGATTAATGGCAATGTATTTTTCACTGTAATAATACTGTTTACTAAAATACAGATGATACTCTGGAATCATATCTTACATTAGTTAACAGGAAGTCATGATATTAGGGACTTTATGATAACATTAGTTCCTTATAGGAGGGTGAGATATGTTCTGTCTCCAGCACCTGGAGAAGGCCACATCTGGGGGCTGGGAGAAGAGATCCTTCTGGGAGTCAATAAGACTTTACAAGCCTGAAAAACTAAGAAATAAATATTAGGGCTGTTAAAACAACCCAGTCTTTGATATTTTACTATCACAGTTCAAAAACTGAAAATAGAAACTTCTAGTTGATAGAAATGGAATCATCAGTTTAAGCTAATTTGTTTTTATTTTATTTGACTGTACCACAAATATAACTTAAAACCTTGTACATATTAATCCAGCATTACCCTACTAAGCTATATTCCCTGCTAGAAGTTAATTTTCACTTACATCCATTGCCAGTGTCCATGGAGAAAACAATGTTTCATACATAAGAGATCAGAAAGTGCACATTAGAAGAAAATCTAGAGAAAGATATTGGGCCCAAGATTTTAGGAGATGATGAGAAAGCCATGAAGAATTGAAAAAATAAAATAAAATAAAAGAATTCCAGTAAGTATATAAAACAAAGTTAGTCCTTTTTTAAGAAAAGGATTTATTGGTACATTTCAAGCATATAGTATGATCATATTTAACTTAGAGAACTTGTACCTGTACATGACACATCTTGATTTTCAATTTTCCCCTTTCTCCTGCCTTGTTTCCTTCTTTTTTTACTATCAATATTTTTCTTTCCAATCTTTACTTTTCCCTACCATCCTTTCCCTTTTCCCTGTGAAGAAATATGATAGGTAATAAGAAGTAAGAAGGAAATATACAAAACTAGTTCTTATAAACTATTCACTGATAAGGAAAATTGTGAAACATAGAATGAAAATGGTAGCCTCTGACCAACAAACAGGTAAGTGTAGAAGCACATATGTTTTATCAGGGAAGAGACAGGGTTGAAACTAGTGACTTATCTATTCTCCATTGTAGTTTGGAGTATACATGTAAGTGTCTCTTTCATTTGTGTTATAAAATA
>PVIR01003296.1:74138-90703 GCA_004026965.1 Petromus typicus
AAGACATAGTGATATGTCTGTTATATTTTTATTTCTGTAAAAGGAGGAATTTAAAGTATTAGAAATAATTAAACTTCAGTGAAAAATGCATGCACTATTACATTGCCTAAATAAGTTATTAAATAATTTTCTCTGTTTAATTTACTATCCATCGTTATTGAACTGATCGCTAAAGCAAAATGACATTTTAAAGAAAATTTACTGTACTCTGTAGAGCATATCTGTCTTATACTAATCAAGACTGCTTTATCATTTAGTTAAAAATAAAACAGTAAAAATAAAGTATAATAAGCTGTCTAAACTATCAAATGCCATTTTTATTTCCGTAGTTTCTTCTCCAGAAATTCATTAGAACAAATGACTGGCCCTTGCACTTGCCGGTCAGTTCCTTTAGGAGGGTTCTCAGGAGACTGTCCATGTGTCTCTGTGCTCTTTCATCCATGTACTCCTTTTGAACTAGTGGCTGAGAGAGAACAAGGAAGAAAGGCTGAAGTCAAGGAAGATAGTACCCATCGTTACTTTCTGGATCCTTCTTCCTTGTTCTTTCCCTTTACTCCTATCAGTACCATCATGTTTTATTGTACTTTGTGTTTCTCTCTGGGCTTAGATTTGCCCAAATGAGTTCTTTAAAATCTCATGAAATAAAAAGGGAAAATATATGAAAAAAATCTAAAGATCTATGAAAAGATGTGTGAAGATCTAGAAAATACTACCTTTGTTTTCATTGTTGAGACAGAGTCTCACGTTTAGTTCAGGCCAGCCTTGAACTCACTATGTAGCCCGGGCTTGCCTTGAAACTGTGGTGATCCTCCTGCCTCAGTTTCTCCAATGCTGGAGTTCCAGGACAGTAAAACCATACTGAATAAGATGATAATACTTCTATATTCTTCTATATTTCTTAAATTCTGAGTGGATAGATAGATAGGTAGATATATATATAATACACACATACATAGACAGACACATATACTTAGTCATATTTCTTGAATCAGCACATGCTATGAGAGCAATGTTTATATTTAGTGTGGCACTGACACAATTTTTGATCTAACACATATGACTAAGTTAACTGTGCAGTATATAATCCAATCACTTTCTACCAAAGAAATAAATATTTTTTTATGCTGCCCTCCAAATAGATATTGCCAAAATGCTGACAGACCTATCGTTACCACTTCCAATAGTCACTGAGAATTTTAAATAAATGAAGTTCTAGAGAATAGGTTGTCCTAGCAGTAGAGGTGGCCTGAAACGATGAGAAAGAAAATTTGTTAGAATACCTGAGCAATTTATATCTTACTACCATATTACGGTGTGTAGAGAAGGCATAAATCAAACAGAAATGGATCTCAGAGGTGCACAAATTCAATTTCATTTTATAGATCAGTTTTCTTTTTTCATAGGCAGCAAAAGGAGGAAAAGTATGTACTCTCTGCTAAGGACAAAAAGCTTTTATAGTATTTTTACAGGCAGTCCAATTCTTATCTCTGTGCAAGATATCCCAAAGCTCTGATAGTTTCAAATAGTTGGTCTGTACCACTATACCAAGATGCAGTGGGAAAGGTGGGCAGTTGTGATGGCATTATCAATTCTCAGCTCTTGCAACCATGTGCTATTTATTATGATGCCGCAAGTCTTTGAGTCAGTCTTGTCACAGGCCACTGAAAAATGGCCTTCAATTTCCGTTCTCTGAAAGGCAGAAAAGTCAGACAATATAAATAAATGGAAAAATGTTTTATCTTCTATCCACGTGTGTTCATTTACTCCCTGAAAACAAGAACCATGACAATATGACTAGTTGACCACAATGTCACAGGACTATTTGCTGCTGAACTTGTTGTAATCTAATGAACCCTTGTAACTCAGCTGTCCAAGAACAACTGAGGTTAAACTTATTTTGGATTCTTTGGCTAGGCCCTAAGTTTTCAACCAAGATCAAACCAGACAGATCACTGGAAATCATGGCTGCAAGTTCAAGTTCAGTTCTAATTACTGGTACTGAAGACTACTGCCATGACTAACTCATCCACCATATATTGCTTAATTGATAGCAGTATATGTTAAAACAAAATAATTAATATAATTAACTCAAAATGAATGTGAGAGTCTGGAAAATCAGTGCACGATTCAAAAAGTACTCAATGCATTAAAAAAAAAAAAAACAGTGGTTGTCAACCTATCCAATAGTAAATAAGTAGAGACTGTTGGGGCTGCTTGAACTGCTCGTTCCAGTTTCTGCAACAGTGATTCTTGACTCTAGTTGGACATTGTAATATCCTGGGATAGTTTAGAATGTACTGGTCGCTGGGCTCCACCATAGGCCATGGAAGAATCATCTCTGAAGGATGATATTAAGTCATCTCAGTTTCTAAAAGACTGCACATTTTTCTGATGTACAGCTTCAGGCAATAAAATAATCCCACAATGGTTGGAGTCGTAAAAACAATGAAGAAACTATTTTGTCTGGCTCAGCACACATTTTCTCACCCCTCTCCTTTAAATGGTGATGTAATTAACAACTAAAAACTTTCCTTGAGGATGAAAGTAAATATTTGAGAGACCACAGTGTGCACAAATTTATGATTCACCTGGAAAGGGGAGGAACAAGAGTGAATACGGCAGCGGCGTAGATGAAAATGCAAGGCTAAGATAAACCGTTCTCTGACCTTGGGGCCAGAGGCGGAAGAACACCAGGTACGTTTCAGTTGTGTACGCGGTGCCAGGTGCCCTCTAAGTGCTGGAGAATTCTGAAAGCAGAATAATCAACTGACGGGGAAGAGATATGCTAAAGAAGATTCGGATAATGTGATGAATGTAGAGAACTGTATTTGCATGACAGAGTATGAAATGGAAATTCTAGCACAGAGAAGAGCAGCTTTAAAAAAGGAATCAAGTCGAGTGTGACAGGTAACATTCATTGAGATGAAGTGTAGCTTCTATATAGACAGACAGGTGAAAGTTTATCTGCTCAAGAAGTCCTGTTGGGAAAGATCTTGCTTTCAAAACTAACAAAAATGTACCTAATCTTATAATCAATACAGCTGCAAAAGAGGACAAATAGAGTTGTGCAAGATGGAGGGGAAACTCTACCAACACAGTACTCGGTGGAAGTTAGCAACATCCAACAAATGAGGAAGCTTCATCCTGTGGAGCTCTCTGTTTCACTAGTTATTTCTTGCTTGAAGAAGAGATTTTTCTAAGCAGAAAGAGAGAAAAAAAAAATGAACATCAATGTTAAAACCTACAACATTCCCACTTTTAATTGCAATAATTAATACTATTTGGAAATGGAAGTATACTTAATTTCCTATATTTGGAGAACTGTCGATTGACCATGAGGACGTTTCTTATAGTATATTTTCAATCTTTGAGATGTTTCCCAGCACTGGTTCATCTCAGATAAACATTTCCAGTTCTCTCTTGTTTTTGTTTACTTCATGATTAACAAATAGCTGTTAATCTAGACAATGTTGCTCAAGGGAAATGTGTTTGGAAGACCTGAGTATACATGGCTAAAATGAATCAATTTCAACTTTTCAACCCACATCAGGTGGTTAGGATATTTTGTTGATTTTCATGTCTAGGAAAAACTTTTGTAAAACTGGTTTATAAAAAAATCTAGAATGTATGTTATATATTGTGAAACAGAAAACACTCAAAGCGTAATGGAGTGAAGGGGGGAAAATAATGAGATTATAACAAAAAGGATGGAAACAAAGTTTATGTATATGGGGGTGTGGGTGGGAGGGCGGGCAGGGTTATGGGGAAAAATGAAAATTAAGTTGTGTCATATACTGGTACAAATTCTCATTGTTGAATGCAATCACGATGTATATATGTAATGTACCAACAAAGATTTCAATTTAAAAAATATATAGAGGGCAACTGTTTACAACACACCACAAGCCAAATGATGACTGTCAGGACACATGCATTTGATTACATTTATAGAAAATAATTTGTATAAATAATGCAATTACGAAACTATGTCATCTGAAATTAGACTAATTTTCAATTGTTAAAATACACACTAGAGATGAAAAGACTGAGTCATTTCCAATTATCTTTTTCCCATAACAACAGGAATCAAATGCTGATAGTTATTTCACACCACTAGTATTTCAGCTGTTGATCATCTACTAGGCAGTTAGAAGTATATAAATGATTACCTATTACAGAGACAATCTATGTGGAGCTCTAAATTCAGTCTTTCATTGACATGAACTTATGCTCCTAGAAAGTGATGGAAAAACCAGTTTCTTTGAAGTGAAAACAAAACAACATATATAATTAAATGATGGTATTTCAATTGGAATGTGTGGCTATATGGAATTTGAAAATATTCTCTCTCTCTCTCTCTCTCTCTCTCTCTCGCTCTAGCTCTCACTGTCTCTCTCTCTGGATTTGCTGTGTAAAGTATAGGAATTCAAATAAATAATTTATAATATGAGATATAATCTCAGCACCAGACACTTTTTTTTTTTTTTTTTTTTAAGAAAGGGTCTCGCTTTGTAGTTCAGGCTGGCCCTGAACTCAGCCTCCAACTCATATCACAGCAATCCTCCTGCCTCTGCCTCCTGAGTGCTGGGATTACAGGCATGAGCCACCACATCCGGCACTGTGGTATGTGGTACTGATTGCTTCTGGGCGTGAGTCTCCACACCCATTATTGTATGTGGTTAACCAGGGATTGAACCCGGGTCCTTGCGTTTGCAAGACAGGCGCCAGAACCACTGAGCTAAATCCCCGGCCCATCACACACACTTTTAACAAATGACATCTGCTCTGAGACAGTGGAAAGATCTCCTGCCAACTGAACATGGCTCAGGACCTCTGAACAGAATAACACAGACTATTTTGTAAGCACTGTGTTTCCACACACAGAAAACTTTGCCTTCAACACTCAGAGAAGTGCTCAAACCGATCCTACTCAGTAGGAATCACTGATGCACTGATTACAGGATCCTTCTGGCTCTGAGGATTTACCTTTTAAGTACTTAGAATATCCAGAAATTATCTCCTCACTCCATATGCAAACTCATTAGAAAGTTGGTTCCATTATTATACACATAATTGTATTTAAATGTAATGCTTTCAAAAAGACACACATACAACCTTTCTAAATTTATTACACTTCTTATTTTCCAAAGCCATACCATGAAAGGGAACCTCATTATAGTGAATTCCTCATGAGAAAATCTGTAAACATTCATGGATAGTTCCAATAGCCCAATAAGAACTGATTTGCATATACCAACATTCTAATATAACCTCCTTTTATATAAAAATAGTCTTGAAAATGATACTCTGAGTTCTAGTCTCACTTCCAGTGTTGTCTAAGTTTTACTGAGAGAAAATTCTTTGTCACCTAAAATGTCCCAGGAAACGATGTTCATTCATAGGGGCTTGATACAAATTGGATGAAGTTGCCTCATTAACTTTTGATTTGTTGCTTCCTGGTGACATAACATTGGGCAGCATATGCAAGGCTTCTGGACTTCACCTAACTCAGCTATGCAGTGGGATAGCAGCAGTATTTACAAAGCCCGTGGAAATATAATATCACTTAAGTGTTACATTTAAGAATGTGCCCATACAGAAAAAGCACATGATAAAAGACCTGCCAAATTTGGCATTTGTTATTATTAGATAGAAATATAGAACATTATAAATGGATGCTTATAAAAAATAAAAAGAGATTAGAACCAATGGAAAATTAGTTCTTATTGGGCTATTGGAACTATCCATGAATTTATTTATTTATTTATTTATTTTAGATCTATTGTTTGTACTATCATGCTTATATGATTTAAAAATTGTAATCAGTAACATAAAACAGTAAGTAGGGGGATAGATCATTCTCAAAGGAGAAGGAGATTTAAGAAAGGATGGAAATGGGGAAGAAGAGGCAGGGATGGCCTGAAAAATTAAAATGTTATGTGCATGCACTGGCTCTACATGAGGATTATAAACATCACATACTGCAAACATGTAAAAGAGAAGGAAAGGGGTCAAGGGAAGAATGGAAGGTGGGAGGGGATGGGATGTGGATACAAAAGGAGTTACGATGTGTCATGTGTGTGTGTCAGTTTCCCACTAGGAAAGTAAACATTTCTTACTGCAAACATGTACTAATAACAAACTGAAGTTTTAAAAAATATTTTAAGGTGTACATTATTTAATACTGTTGATTTTATCCATAGAATATGCTCAGTTTAAAGGCAAACACAAAATGTCAGACTCATATATATGTGCATCCATTAATTTCTGTTCCAATCTCAATACATAACTATTCTAGAGCAGTACATATGGTAACTCAATCTCTGGTCTTCGTTCAACTTTATAAGTGCATGTAATAAAAATGACCCAGTGCATAGTGACAGGAAAATATAAATCACTTGCTCCCTATGTAGAATACATGAAAATGTTCTCAGAATATTGTTTAAAATTGATTTATGGAAATCACCTTTGTTTGCTGATTTGATATGTTGATTTGTATGCTTCAATTATTTACTCTGGACTGTAAAAATATTGATTTGAATTCCAACACTCTAGGTTAGACCATCACGTTTCTTACATAGCATGTGTCCTTGGAACTTAGTTTTTGGTGCATAGAGCATGACACATGATTTGAACCAGTTTTTTGCATGTAAAAATGTTATCAGTGTGATAGTAAAACTTCTTTGGGTCAAACTTTTCAAGTTACAAAGTAATATATCATGTATTTACATCAGCCTAAAATGAGTTGAAAAATATGTCTTTTAAGTGAAATAAAAGTGAAAAACAGACAAAAAAGAAGTCACACAATATAGCTATCTCTGCATGATAAAAAGAGTCACAATTTTATCCTTAAACTAATGCAACTTTTGTTTGGAATTACTAATGCATTGTAATGCTACAATTCATTTCCCTATTCTCTGTTTCCTATACTCTCTTCTACAATAAATGTTATTTTCATCCAAGAGTTGACAGCTCCTGACATAACTTTAAATCGTGATTCTAGAACTTTGTATCTAGTTAGCTTTTACCAGCAAGAACAACAGAAACAAGTGAAATCTTGAGCTGTAGTCACTTATGATATCTATTGATAATTTAGTTTTTCAAAGAGCCTGCACAAAACATCTCATAACACGGGTTAATATGCGCAGTACTCATTGACATCCACATAATTGTCCTTTGTGGCAGACAAACTCATAATAACATCATTCCATGTGGTCATCCATTCTTATGTGGTCAAAAACAAGAAAAGTAATTGCATGTACATTGGCTTCACCCCTGAGCCCGCATACACTGCGGAAGTTTAGCTAGTCCAGCACACTTAGAAGTGAGTGTTTGTCAATAAACAGTTACTCCCCAAAAGCATAGCAAAACTATTACTCTGTGGAAAGCACACACCTATTCTAGTAGTCAGTCTTAGTGAAAGAATATTTTTCATTAATTAAATCTATAATTTAAATGTGGAGGATTTTGTATGTCACAAAATTTCATCTTCAGTGAAACCAAGTGTAAATGCTGCCATAATATTCATACTCAACTGTATAATTTGTTATTTTATGAGCTCTTAATACAATTTTTACAACCCCTATAACAAGATGTTGTATAGTTTATGTTAACGTGAAATTAATGTTTCTAATATGTTGTTAAGAGTGGGTGCAACAAACATATACACACACACACACACACACACACACATGTTCTCACACCTAAGAGAGAATGCAAATAAAACTATTTTTCTGTACAGACAAAACTGAAAAATGCGAACTAGAGAAGTGTGTGGAACAGGAAGAAAGGACAAAAGGAAAACTAAGAAAGGAAAGATAAAAAGGAAACCAAGCTTTATAAGTAAGGGCAGAAAGAGAGATGGAAAGGAGGAAAGAGGAATGGGAAAAAGTGGAATCAAGCTATATTATGTATAGGTACAAATTTCTTAGGTGAAATATGATCATTATGCATGCCTAAAAACTACCAATAATCTTAACCAAAAAACTTGACGTATAAGAAGCTAATTTCTGTGCTCTTGACAACAGGAAGAAAAAGTCACATTTTACTGATGAATTTTGTGTGTAGATAAGTGGAAAGCATTAAATTGCCACAACAATATCAAAAAGGTGCTTGGGAAAGATTTTAATATAGCTTTAGAAGATGTTAATGTATTTCCTACATGAAATATAGGGAAAAATGGAACAAAAAGGATACTACATTATGAATTTCACATTTGCTTTCAGAACATTTTGCTGTTATCTTTAGAGAAATAATATAAATAATAAATGAAAGGCAGGGCACAATATTCTTAAAAAATCTGAACAATATAAGATTTTTTTTGAAAATTGCAGTTTATCTATACATGCATGCATGTATGTATGTAATATGTATATATGCATACATGTACATGGAAGAAATATTTTATGGTAGAAAATTGATAAGATGTTTCAGAGAAAAATTGCAATTTTCATTATTATTCTCCTTCATTTTAAGTATTGGACTCATTCACTCTCTTAAGAAAATCTCCTCCTGGCAACTCTAAAAGAGACTTTTATGGAGATAATAACATATTGTAACTTTGAGATTTGATCTCTGTAAGAGCTCAACTGACACTCAAAATCAAAACCAGTTACCAGAGAAAAGATAAAATGAAGATGTAAAGTAGTTGTAGTATGAATAGTTGATATTGGGAAATAGAAAATATTTAAAAGGAAAGAAGTTTTAGGGGTAAATAATGAGGGGAAAAAGAATGTGATAGTAATTTTTAAAAAGGAAAAAAAGTTTAATGTATATAGGGGGTGGAGGTTGCAAGGTGGGTAGGGGAAGGGGAAAATGAGAATCATTTTATTTCCTATTCTGGTATAAGTTCTCAGTGTTGATTGTGATGCTGATATGCATTTATAATGCACCAATAAAGATTTGAATTAAAAAAATCAAAACCAGTTAAATTTGCTTTACTGTGGTTCTTCTAAAATAAAAAGAGAGCATCCTTACCTGGAAATGTCTCCTATTTGAATAGTAGTGCAAAACGCTCAACCTTCTTACTCTTGCTTCACCTGGAATAGTCTCCTAGGCAACTTGGTTAAGCTTAATAATGGCTAAATTGTAAAAGCAGAGACCACTTACTGGTCAACTAACTCCTTTTACAATGGGAAAAGTTAAATGGAAGTGGTTATAATTATGGTTATGATTTACTTAATGTAGAGAAAAAAATTATACCTCTATTATGAAGTCTGTTGCTTATACACTTTGAATTCATATGGCTTTAAGTATGACCCTTTTCCACTTACTTCATCTATATTTAGCATTATGAAAGCAATGAGAGTGTTCAAATAATATATCTTTACTTCAAAATTAAATTTCAATTTCATTTTCTTTTGTATCTCATTCATATATAAGGATCATTTTTATGTAATATTTTTTCTTGGAAGAGAAAAGATTGCTCAAGCTTCTCCTGAAATCAATATGCAAATAAGAGATGAGGGTTTTTTAGAAAGCCTTTCTATAATGAGAATTAAAAAGAAATATAACTTTTTGAAAACAAAAGATCTTTGAAATAGTTTTATTTATTAGAGGCTATAATATGGCTCCAGAATGTGATAGTATTGTATTATCATAAATATCACTGATATGTAATAGTGTATTTTTTCAAGAAATCTGTTACTTCATCATTGCCTTGAGGAACCCTTAAAATGTGTTTTCGAGAAGCAGACAGGTGAAATAAACAGTCACAGTTAGAAATGTTTGGCTCAAATGTGGTCTCATCACTTTGATTAGTTGCAACTCAAGAGAATACGAATTTTCCCAGAGTTAATTTCCACACTGATTCTGTAGAAAAGAACATTAAGATTTGCAAAATTTCATAGTTACTAATTTTTATTCTATATATTTTTTCAGACTGTTATATATCAAGTAAGAGATTAAATTCTCCAACAAGTCCTGCTTTTACATTACCTCATTCCTTTAATCTTATTTCAATGAACAAAGATTTGAATACATAAATTTAAGAGAACCTCATATAACAATGTGTAAGAACAAAGAATTCAGAGTAAGAGATCCTGGGTTAACAGCAGAATTCTGGTTTTGATATTTATAGACTGTGAAATGGAGTCATCAAGTAATTTCTACCATTCTTAACTATAGCAAATGGGATAAAATGAATTGCTCCGGACAGATGTTTTCAAATACCAAAATGATACAACTACTACAAAATGTGAGGCAGTGACACATTGTCTTTTTAACGTTATTTCTGGAATTTTAGTTTATTTTGTTCTTTAGAATATCACACTAGATCTGATTGAGAACAAACATTACAGACATTTAGAGATGAGGATTCTGACTCTCATAAAGTTAAGTGATTTACAGTTTCAATTAAAGAATGCCATCAGGACTTCAAACAAAATTTTGGCCCCGAGCCTAGTGTTTTCTCACTGTATCACAAATGTTCAGTAGGTTATATGATGCAGTTTCCATGACAGGTCATGTATCCCTGATCTAGTACAGGGTGTCATCATGTAACAGAACCTTATAATCAGTACCACCCAAATGTCACAGTTCAGTTTAACTCAGTCATATTTGTAATGATATAGCTATGACTTAAGAACACAAATTTCAGCCTTTTTAAATTGATTTTATTGGTATATTTTATATGTACATTATGATCACAATTGATTTTGAAATTTTGTACCAGGGCATGACATGATTTAATGGGGAAAATGAAATTTCCGATCTTTGATAACCTGTTTGCAAATTTCACTTTTATACCTTCCACATCTCTCAAGTGATATCCTATTTTTACTGTAATATTTTCAGAAACCAAATACGTATATGCAACTTTGAAATTCAGGTTTTATTACCTACAACTGAATCCTATTCATCATTGGCTCTCTTCAGACAAGACTGGAAAAAAATTAACTATATAATTTTAGTCAAATGGTAAGAATTACTTCTTACTTTGAAGTTTAATACTCTTTCAATGTATGTACCAGTCATGTTTTCTCCATATGTTCTTTTATAAGTAAGCAACATTTACAAGCCAGATGTAAGGCTGAAATGAAATAAATCACTCACAGGACAATACTCCTCTTCCACTGGGTATCTAAAATAAATATAATATAAAAATAAATAATAGTATAGTGGTTTTCAGGATGTAAAAGGAGAGAGATGTGCTGTGTTGTTCAGTGTGTATAAAAAGTACAATGTTATGAAATGAATAAATTGCAGAGATCTTCCTTGTAACAACGTACCCACAGATGGGAATAGGTATGGTGTATTTTTTAAATTGTCAGGACGGTGGATATTTTGTTGTATTCACAATACACGAACACACAAAGACTTTAGCTAAGTAAAGGAACTTTGGAAAGTCAGAAAATGAACTTACAGAAGAGAATCTACTGGAAGAATATAAATTGTGAATAAAGGAAGAAGTCAAATATACAGCAATTCATCATTTGGGTTCTTGGACATAAAAATTCATTTTTAATAAGTTGATACATTTTCTTGAAAACCCTCTGAAAAACTAATAATTTTATTTGATGCAATTATGACACATGAATTAACATAAATGGTAGACAATATATTCCTGTTTACATTCTTGCGAAAATGTTATAATAAAAATCATTCATATAGTCATTGTTCTAACATTTGAATTTTTAACTATTGTTTTTTAGAGATTCACAAGTAATACATGGAAACTGCATCTCAGATGCATATAAAATGTTTTTTAATTTTGTTTTTTCTTAGATTATGAGTTCCACAGAATAATGTATTCTTTCACAATTGCACATGTTTGATACACTTTGATCATTCCAATCTTCCACTTTTTTCTTCTACCATTCGTTCTTAATTCTCCATCATTTCCTCTCAGTTTTCTTGTAGCCCCTCTTCTACTTTCATAGTGTCTTTTTTTTTCTATTTTTTTATCTTTATTGGTACATTAAATATACACATCATGATTGCACTCCATAATGGGGATTTGTACAAGTATAAGACACAACTTAATTCTCATTTTTTCCCATAGCCCTACCCACCCTACCACTCCCCATATACATAAAATTTGTTTCCTTACTTTTTTGTTACAATCTCATCATTTTCCCCCTTCACCCTATTTTACATTGAGCAATTTCTATTTCACAATATATAACATACAATGCTAGGACTCATTTACATCTTTATTTTCTCATTTTCATGGTGTCTTTTTCTACATCAAATTTGAGAAAAGTATACCGTGGTTTTTGTGAGTCCACTATGTTTTATCATGATAATCTCTAATAACCTCCATTTTGCTTCAAATTACATAATTTAATTCCTTTTATGGCTGAGTAATATCCTACTGTGTATATAGTCCATATTTCCCTTATCTGCTCACCAGTTAATGGCTACCTAAACTCATAGTGTTTCCATTGTAAATTGTGACATGGTAAATACAGATATTCAGATATGTCAACAGTATGTTGACTTTAATTTCTTCAGATATATACCAAAAAGCGCACACTCTAATCTTAACACAGTAATATTTAGTCTCTTCTCACAACATTATCACTGTGAGAACTTCTACTTGGAATAAGCTAAACAAGTTTCAAAGTTTATGTCTCAAGAATCAAAGAAAAAATACACAAATCTGAACAGAAAATTTAGGAGTGGGAATATTATTTTGCAAGGCTCCTCCCCTTTTTCTGCTGAATCAAAGGCTATTACATATTTCTCTCAAACTCAGAGTGATGTATGCATTTAAAAACAGAATGCTTCATCGACAAAAGCATCACATTCCTATGTTCTCAATCTACTCTTCCTTATCTAATTATCATACATCACTAAGTGGTTCCTTTCCTGAAGAGGTTTTAGTAAGCTTTCCCATCACTGGAAGGTAATATCTGACATAAAGAACTTAAGGGGAAAATGGTTTAATTTGGTTCAAAGATACGGGGTTTCAGTTCATGGCTAGCTGATCCTAAAGACATAGTAGATGGACATGTCAGAGAAGCCTCTCACCTTGTCACAAGCAGGAATAAAAGAGATGAAAGAGCTGGGGTGAAAGATAAAGCCTTGAGTTCTCTACTTCTCCCAATCAGGCCCCACATCCTAGTTGTCCTTTTAGCTATGAAGCCATCTATGTATCAGGCTACTCGTAAGTACAGCATCTTCATGTCCTAATCATTTCAAAAGCCTCCCCTCTCAGTACATCAGACTTTCTAGGGATATTCTAGAAATAAGTCATAAGAAAAGAGTTCTACATTTTATACCCAATTTAGGATGACAGTGTGTTGGCAATGTTTAAGTCAGATTAGTACCAAACTATTCAAGAAATCATTGGAACAAAAAAAGGTAAATATAGTTCCTTACTTAGTTTATCCACAATTTACATAGTTTATCTACAATTAGTAGACATATGGTAGGTGGCCATGTTATGTGCTGTTATATATTGCTACAAATTCAGTGGGTTTAACAATACCTACCTGTAATCTCAGCTACTCTGGAGGCTGAGGCAAGAGAATAATAAATTAGAATTTAGTCTAGATAATTCAGGGAACTCAGTCTCAAGATAAAAAGTAAAAAGGACTGGGAATGTTGCTCAGTGGAACAGCACCCATAGATACAATCTCTATACCACAAAGAAACAAACATCACTTAATTCCATAGGTAGAGTTCAAATGGCTCTAATTTGACTGAAATAAAATTTTGGCAAGATATTTGGAAGTTATCTAGTATTTTTTAACTTTTTTACATATATAGAGATTTTCTATGCTATCAAAACCAGAAAAATTCCATGGGTCTCACCATTATGCTGTAGTCACAACTAACACTGACCACAGTTAAAAGGTTTTATGATTTTAGTAATTTATATTATTATATAGGTTTTAATTGGACTACTCAGGATAATCTATCTCAAATTTTCTTACTTAATCTGACCTACGAATTCATTTTTTGTGTGTGTGTCTAAGGATATTCATGATGGTCTTTTTTTTAAATTAATTTTACTGGTACATTTTATAAATACATTATGATCACATTCATCATAGAGGGTTTGTACGAGTACATGACACATTTTGATTCTCATTTTTTCCCATTCTCCTTCTCTCTCTACAATTCATCACCTCATATACACAAAAGCTTTCAATCCTAAAATGTATGATATATACTGTGAAGTACGAATAAAATGTTCAAAGGAAAAATCGGGGTATGGGCTAGTAAAAAAGAGAAAAAGGAAACAAAGCTTACAAATTAATTTTTGTTATATAAGATAACATATTTTTTATGTTCCAATGATTAGGATAACAGCATACTTGAGGGCCTTGTATTCTACTTTCCATAGTGGTGAAGCTGAATTAGAATTTAGGGCATTGGGGGTGGTAGGGTGGGTAGGGCTAGGGGAAAAAATGAGAATTAAGTTGTGTCTTATACTGGTACAAATCCTCATTATGGAGTGCAATCTTGATGTGTATACTTAATGTACCAATAAAGATAAAAAAATAAATTAAAAAGAGAATTTAGGGCATTTATTTTTTCATCGGAGAGTTTGTATTACAGGAGAAATTCAATAAATATAAGGTATATAGATGCAGTGTGTGATTTAAGGAGAAACAGTCCAATTAATCCAAGTGTTTGAAGGAATGTAGCACAATAATTGGCTTCATAGATTTTATTTATTTTCATGTTAATTACCCTTCATTTCTACAATGTTCACTTGATTTTTCTTTCCTGAGATCCAACAATAATATTCAAGGTTTGTCTGGAGACTAGACAATTAGAAATTTAATTCCAAAACAGTGTGGATTTGACCTGAAGATAGAAACATTTTAATGCCATAAAATAGTTTTCTTGTTTTAGGGAAATGTAGACAAAGGTGAAAACAGCAGCAGTAATTTTAACATTGAGAACAATCAAATTAAGAGGAATTTAAAAGAAGACTTTGAAAAGTTTGCAGACATTTTCTGTTTTCTTAATTAATTTTTTAACAAGCAACTGATTGAAATGATATTTTTAAATGACTCCTGAGATTTTCTCTGTGTTTCAGGCGCTAATTACATTTGTGTTGAATTTTTAAGCAGTCTTTTTGAGGTATAATTGATGCACCATAAGCTGAACGTGGATAAAATGCTCAATTTAATAAATTTCTTACATACATAAACTTGTGAAGACACCTACCCAGTCAAACAGTGAATGTATCCATGACAACCAAAATTTTCCCCTTCTCAAACATTTACAAGCCCTCTGTTCCAGAGTTCCACTGAGCTGCCTTCAGATGCCATAGACTAGTATGTTTTTTTCAATAATTTTATATAAATGGAAATATAAAATACATGTTCTTATTGTTTGACTTTCTCATTCAAAGTAATCGAGATTAAGTCATACTTCTGTTTCTATTAATTTATATTTTATTAGAATGGAAAAAATTAAGGGGAGCAGAGTGGATATTGAACAAAAGAAAGTTGTATGATAGTTTATAAAAAATTAAACTTGTAAAGATAATGTGCTGCACGATCATGCTATAATTCATTTCACCACTGAAACATAAATACAATTACTGCTATGGTTTACACTTACAGTATTTTCCAAAAGTCTCATATTCAGAGGTGAAGTCTGGTTCGAAAAGGTTGGTTACTAAAGGTATAACCTGGAAATGTGTATTCTTGTCCCTGGAACTTTTCCACATCCTCTGCTTCTTGACTGTTGATATGAGTACCTGTCCTTCACAATGTGTTTGTGCAATCCCATTTCTACTTTTAAGTTACCAGGATATAGACTGCAGCTACTGAAAGTCTGACACAAAATAAAACACTTCTTCTTTAGTTTGTGGGGTTTGCATTTTATTCTCCAGAAAATTCAGAAAATCATTACCAAGAATAGGATTGTGTGGTACAATCTGTGATTCTACCTCACCATGTGGTGTAGAAGCCTTTGGAACTAATTTGTGGAAGGAGACTGAAAGTATTTGAAGATGAGTTTAGAGAAAATAGAATCTTGTAGATATTTTTTGTTATGCAATATTGATCAAAGCACAGAAAGCCACAAGGCTAATGGAAATCCTTACAGTATAGGGTAGGCTCAGGAAGTTTTGATTGAGAACAAGGACTCAGGGGCAGTTGGACAAGAGACTATGTGCGTTATGCTCTAGCAGAAAAAACTGTCTACATTTTTCCTATGTCCTGAGACTTTGATGAAGACTAGACTGTGAACTGATTACTCTTGGGAGAAAATTCCAAGACTGCTCAAAGTTCCAGAGATAGCATGAATACAGCTGGCTGCATTCAGATGGATTTACAATGAGAATCAGAGGCCAAATAATGAGAAACATGATCAGAAAGAATGTACCAATGGGGTCGGGGAGTTATCTCAGTGGTTCTGGCGCCTGTCTCGCAAGCTCAAGGACCCGGGTTCGATTCCCCGGTAACCACGTACCATACTGGGCGTGGAGACTCACGCCCAGCAGCAACCAGTACCACATACCACAGTGCCGGGCGTGGTGGCTCACGCCTGTAATCCCAGCACTCGGGAGGCAGAGGCAGGAGGATTGCTGTGATGTGAGTTTGAGGCTGAGCTGAGGGCCAGCCTGAACCACAAAGCGAAACACTGTCTCAAAAAAC
>PVIR01003297.1:0-61292 GCA_004026965.1 Petromus typicus
CATCTTTTCTCTGGTATGAGAAAATGAAGATGTAAATGAGTCCTAGCATTGTATGTTATATATTGTGAAATAGAAAATGCTCAATGTAAAATAAGGTGAAAGGGGACAATGTTGAGATTGTAACAAAAAAGTAAGGAAACAAATTTTATGTATATAGGGGGGTGGTAGGGTGGGTAGGGCTATGGGAAAAAATGAGAATGAAGTTGTGTCTTATACTGGTACAAATCCCCATTATGGAGTGCAATCATGATGTGTATATTTAATGTACCAATAAAGATAAAAAAATAAAAAATAAATAAAAAATAAAAAAATAAAGAAAGAAACTATGAGTGAAGGAAATTCTATCCACTGAAATGGTCCATCATATTTAAAGATAGACAACCTAGGGGGAATTGTCAAGAACTCATGACATTATTTTCATAAGCACTCTTTGGGTAACCAAAGGGAAGTTTTTGAAAAACATCTGAGGAAAAATAGAAACACTTCAGAGTAATTCAAGTAGATTTAAATGAACATGACTTCACTATAAAAGCGCAATTTAAATAGGGATGTGGGAACCGGACATGCCTATAATCCCAGCTCTTAAGAAGCTGAGGCAGAAGGATTGCCATGAGTTCAAAGCCAGCCTGGCCTACACTTTGAATTTAAGACCAGCCTGAACTATATAGCTAGACCCTGTCTAAAAAATATAAGGCACCCCCCAAAAAAAATAAATACATGGAAATGAGGAAAGAGATACATACACAGTGATGTTTTTTACAAAGCTAACTTATATATGGTATTTAATTTTCTCTTCATAATCATTTTCGGAGTGTGGAAGTAAAAACATTACTCTCTCCATTTTATAATGTAAGCAATAGTATAACAATGAAATAGGAAAGAGGCTTGATGGCAACTCTTCTCTCTGATAAATTGTAAAGATAGGAATGAAAAGTGACCACAGGATGAAGAGTGGAATTGTTTTGCCTATAAGCCAGACATACCTATATATAATTTAATACAACTATTGTCAAAAAGCTAGGTGCACTCAATTATTTAGTCTTAACAACCTGGAAAAGTTCAAATACTGACGCAGAGAGTGATATTATTGGAGGAATAGTGCAGAAGTTACTTTTTAAAGTCAGCTCACAGAAATAAAAGAACAAGTGACATCAGCAGTAGGGAAGACCGTGAGACTGACTCACTGGCCCTGTCCAGACTGCTCATCTTCTGAAATAGCAGTGCAAATGAAAAGCAAAATAAATGTCTGCATCTTCACAGCTCACTTCAGCATGAACTTATTAAGTCCTTAGCGAAAGAACTCTTGAGTCTGCATGAGATAAACTATGGACCAAAAGAGTAAGACCCCAAGGATATGACTTCAGACGACGTGACCCAGATAACTTTGAGAATCCACAAACTTTATGCTGTGGCAAGGACAACGAGTATGTCTGATGATTGTTGGACGTTGAGTGAAGAAAACATACTGAATCCAGATTTTAAGTGTTACAGTCTAGGACCCTTAATCCTAAAAACTAGGATCTCTTTGTTCCTGCATTCATGATCAAAAATAGTGCAACAATGCTAATAATTCCTCTTGTGTTAAAATTCAGTAAAACCCACCTATGAAAAAACACATTGATATTAAAGTGAATGTAATAGTTATACTTTAAAACATATTTCTTATCAAAACTCAAGGAAGGGCCCTGGATGTAACTCAGTGGCTCCATACCTGTCTGGCAAGTGCAAGCTCATAAGTTTGATTCCTGGTACCAGAAATTTAAAAATTCAAGGAAATGAGGCATGGAAGTTTAAGAGACATGGGAAATTGATTACAATGGATTTATACATATCTACCTATAATTCTATAAAGCAAGAGTAGGAAAAAGAGGCAAAGATCCAGTGTTTGAAGAGACAATAGCCACACATTTTTCAAGATTAACAAAAGATGAATTTATATATGTCCTGATAGTATATATAATGCAATGAGTCAATATTTCTAATTTTCATATAATTTCCCAATTATCTTTACATTTTTAAAGCATAAATGTTTACTTTGTGAAAGTACATAATAGACTATTGTCCTTATTGTTTTTCATTTTTTGAAAGAAAATGAAGCATATAAATGTGTTTTGTGAATTATAAAACACTACCCTTCAGCTCCTTTATCCTTCTTTTAAATTTGTTTTTAACTTCTTTCTGATATAAGACATAGATTAGTACATTTTCTTTCAATTGAATTTAGTGATACATTTTGCATGTACATTATGATCACATGTAATTAAAATTTTGTACCTGTACATGACATATCTTGATTCTCATTTTTCCCTTTCCTTTGCCCACTCTACCACCCCAAGCTCCTATATAAATAAGCTTTATTTCCATTCTTTTTGTTTTTACTATCAGATTTTTTTCTTTTCCTTTACTTTCCCCTACCTCTCTTTTCCTTTTTCTTTTGAACATTTTCTTCCTACTTCACTATATCTATCAGACTTTCTGAGCCTCATTCACACCTTTAAAATCGTATCTTCTATATCTGAAATTCTGTCTTCAGATTCACTAGTTTCGCTATCTAAGTTTTCAGTGGAGCTTTTAATCTCTTGAATTTCCATTTGTTTTCCATCCTGGGATTCCATAATGTTCCTGAGGTCCTCTATTTTTCAAAAATCTATGTCATTCACCCTGATCATCATCTGTGCTGTTATCTGACAGATTATTTCTTATTTCATTTTTCAGATCCTCTTTTATGGCCAGTTCAAGGAGTCCAGGTTCTTGTGTTTCAGGATGGTCCACTTCTTTGGTCCATAATTATCCCTTTGAAGATTGGGAAATCTGCATTTGGGCCTTGTTTTTTTTTTTTTTTTTCTCATTTTGATTATTTTGCTATTGTTAATGTTTTTGGTTTAATTGCTAGGTTAATCTCTGTAAACTGCTTTTTGCAAGTATCTTTCTTCCTAATGTTTAGAAGCCTTAAGAAATTATTTCTTCCTGGGTCATCTTTCTGATGTCATTGGCCCTTAGGCCTCTGTGGAAGTCCCAGCAGTAGTCCAGCACATACCTCGTAGGTGCTGATTCTGGGTCTGATTCTCGCAGGATGGTCCTGTTGAGAAGTCAGCACATCAGCACTGTGTAGGTGAGCAGAACCACTTAGCACAAGTCTTGCTCAGGTCCCAGTCCCAGCACACCATAGGTCTGGTCCTAGAAATATCGCAGCAGTCCTCTGTGCTCAGCTCAGAGCCTATTTTATGTCAATAGTGATCATCACTGCTATAAATTTCTATGAATAAAATAAAAATAGATGGCTAATTTATGGAATTAATTATAACTTGTAATTATGCCTATTATGTACTTACCTAGAGAATAAAGGCATAATGGTACTTAATTTTATATTATTATTCCTTTGCACAGAAAAAAGTATGGCTAACAAGTACCTGATATTTGATGGCTTAATTGATTTTCTTCTGAATAGTTTCTATTATTACATTTGCCCAATAAAAAAGAGATAGGATTTATGTATTATTTCAAACTGCAGGTGGCACTGATTGACTTACTTTGTCAGTCCTCCTGTTGGTTATTCTTTCTTAACCAGAAAGTGCACAGAATACAACACATCATGAATCATGCTGAAGGAAAAGCCCGATAAATATTTCCTTTGATTCAACACTCTCATGTGGGAAACCATTTTCTCTTTTTATCTATTGTACTTTTAGGAATCTGGCCAGAACCACATCTGTTTAATTTACTTGATATATCTCAGTGTCTCACATGATGACGTGAGCATGTAGACGCTTGATAAACACTATATCATGAATATCCGTGGCTCATTATTTAGGTGGTTGTGGAACCTATTCAAAGGTTCTAATGTCACAAGCTCTTGGAAAGAAATTTTTTATCTGTGGATTTCTCCTTAAGAAAAAGCCTTGAATGTACCATATTTGTTTAAACATTTAGAGAGTAATAGGAAAGAATCATGGAGGCCAACTGGTTTTTATGTTACTTACAACAAAAAGAATTTGAAGAACAGGGTAGTTTGAGATGAAGTGTGCAGTTGGTTCCAGATCTGGAACTAAAAATTAGATCTTTTGATCCTAGTTTCCTATTATAATGAATTTAAAATTTATTTTGCTCTTATACAGTGGTAATTTACAGCTCTTACTCAAATCACGTTTTGGAATTATGTTTTAGAATCCACAATGGAATATGAAGAATGGAGAAATGAAAATAACTTCATATATTCATTCCTAGTTTGGAGATTTTGACAGGGTGGGTGGGCCTATTCCATTTTATCAGACATTATTGAACAGTAATAAAATCAAAAGCTAGGAGAATACAAACTAAGCAAATCTGGTTGGCTAGCCAGTTTCAACCTCAACTGACAAAAGAAACTAATGGAATTTAAATGAGAATTTTAGGGTGCATGTTAAGTTTTAATATTTGGAAAATTTAAAAATATTAGCTACTTATCTCCCTAGTGACATGGCAAGAGTTGAAAGCAAATCTCCTCTATGGTGATTCAGGGATCAGTTTCTTTGGGGATACAGAGGGAGATTTGGTCATTTCATAATACACCATTTTATATGTGAATTGACTAATGATTTTCATCAGCTGAGACAAAGGGCCCTATGAGATAAAAATCCAAGCATCCCAAAGTAAGTTTGATGCAAAATGCAGCTACCACAACAAGCCTCAAAAGACATTTGTTCATTTGGTTAATTTTGTAGCCAAATGTTTTATTTCATTATTCTGGAAGTCAACCAATTCTCTCTTCCTTTACTGCATTTCAACACTGAATAAACACTATGCTGGATTTGGCCCACTGAAAACGACCTGCTATCACTCATGCAGGCAAAGTCACAGGTTCTGAATTGATTTGGGCCTCCTCCTGGATATGGTAGGGAAAATAAACGAACACAGTGACTTATGACTGTTTCTTCAGGTGACTTGCACCTTGGCTGACTTGATTTGTGCCGATGGAACCACAGAGGGACCTTCATCTGCTTCCCAACATCCAAAGGTCAAGCCTTTTTTCATGCTTTTCTGTCTCATTTTCCTTCCTTTTGGGATCGGTGCTGTTCTTGCAGGCTTTATATTACTGTCACATCTACATTTTTAAAACTTACTTTCTCTCTTTTGTTATTTCAGGTCCTTTTGAAGTATAGTATAAACCTTTTTAATTATTTTTCAAAAGAATTATTGCTATGTAAAGCCTTCTCTCTGCTACCAGCCAAGCAGAACCATTTACTATTCTCCAAAGTACTCAGGCCTCTTTCTCTTTTTGCTTTTGCATAGGCTGGTCCATTTGCTTAGTATTTCCATTCTACTGTGCCTGGATAATGTATATCATCCTTAAAGATCTACCTTAATATCCCATTCTCCAGAAAACTTTCCCTGGCCCATTGGACCTATATTAGTTGCCACTACATTGTACTTCCAAAGTAAGCACTGTCTTGGATGGCCATTCTAGTACATAGACTGTAATGTTATCACTGTGTTACTGATCTCACATACTTCACCACCTCTCCATAAGCCAGCTCAGAACATTCACTTGTTTATTTTTCTTTCCATTGTCTCTCCAAAGTACAGGGCACAAAACACAGTAGATACATAATACATGACTGTTCCACAAGTAATGGTCATTTCTAATAAGACTCAGCTTTTTAATCAGGTAAAGCATGTATCTTATATAAGATACTTACCTAGCATTATGGGGGAAAATTTGATCTAGACTCAGGTGACCTGACAGATATGACCTAAACAAAATTCACAACTTTCCCTTTTTTCAATTACTATACTGTTAATAAAACTATGCTAAATGATATAAATAATTCTCAGAGACATGGTACATATTTTTCAATCCAATAGGCAATGAAGTAGCTTGAAAATTTATAGTCAATGAATGACTTTGTACTGAGCCTAGAATATGTTTTTCTCAGATAATGCAGTGTTTATAGCATTTTTAAGAAAAATGTTCCAACTTAAGCTAATATATAAATGTCTATATAAATAAATGTCCCTAACTTTATATAGCCTGTTTAGTAGGAACAATAAATTGAAATTACAACATATATAATAACAGGAAGCAAGAATTCAGAATGTTCATGAAGAATGGTGCTGTAAGACTGGAATTTCAACCTAGAATAGCAAACACAATTCAAAGCAATAAGGACATGTTGGGGGAGGGGTATTATGATCCCAAAGTTGAAACTGTATTACAAAGCCACTGTGATAAAAACCGCATGGTACTGGCAAAGCAACAGACCCAAGGACCGGTGGAGTAGATTAGAAAATCCAGAAACAACTCCAGACACACTAAGCTATCTCATTTTTGATAAAAGAGCCAAATACCCTCAGTGGAGGAAGGATAGCCTCTTTAACAAATGGTGCTGGAAAAACTGGACTTTACCCTGCCATAGACTAAAAGTATACCTAGCCCTTTCACTGTGTACTAAAATAAAATCAAAGTGGATTAGGGACCTAAATATTAAAACAGACACTCTAAACCTGATACAAAACAGGTTAGGTAAAACTCTTGAAGACATTGGTTTAGGGAAAGATTTCCTGAACAAATCCTTCATAGCACAAGAACTGGTAGAAGAAATCGATAAATGGGATCTCATCCTATTGAGAGGTTTCTGTACAACAAAAGAATCCACCAGCAAAGAGAAAATGCAACCAACAATATGGGAAAGAATCTGCCAGCTGTTTCTGAGACAAAAGGCTACTATTTAGAATATATAAAGAGCTTTAAAAAATCAATCCACTTAAATTTAAAGACCCAATTCAAAAATAGCCATCTGAAATGAACAGACACTTTTCAGAGGAAGAAATAAAAGTAGCTAAGAAGCATATGAAGAAATGTTCAACATAACTAGTCATTTGAGAGATGCAGATAAAAATAACACTGAGATTTCATCTCACGCCACAAAGAATGGCTGCCACTTCAGAATTAACCAGCAACAAATGTTGGCGAGGTTGTAGAGAAGAAGGAACCCTTCTCCACTGTTGGTGGGACTATAGACTTGTACAACCCCTTTGGAGATCAGTTTGGAGATTCCTCAAAAAGCTAGGATTGGAGTTCCCATTTGACCTGGCCATCGCTCTGCTAGGTATATACACAAAAGAATTAAAAGATTCTTATCACCGTGACATATGTGCACCCTTGTTTATAGCAGCTCAGTTTGTGATTGCTAAATCTTGGAAACAACCCAAATGTCCATCAACTGGAGACTGGATAAAAAAGCTGTGGTTCTTCTACACAATAGTGTATAACTCTGCCATAAAAAAATGATAAGTTTGAATCATTTATACTTAAATAGACTTCCCTTGAGGATATCCTCATAAGCGAAATAAATAGGTCACAGATGTGTAAATATCGTATCTTTTCTCTGGTATGAGAAAATAAAGATGTCAATGAGTTGTAGAATTGTAAGTTATATATTGTGAAATAGAAAATACTCAACGCAAAATGGGGTTAAGGGTGAAAAATAATGAGATTATAACAAAAAAAAAAAAGAAACAAAGTTTATGTATATAGAGGGTGAGGGTAGTAGGGTGGATAGGGCTATGGGAAAAAGTGAGAATTAAGTTGTGTCATATATTGTACAAATTCTCATTGTTGAATACGATCATGATGTGTATATGTAATGTACCAATAAAGATTTAATTTTTCTTTTTAAGAAAAGACTGGAATTTCACAATTTAAGGGATGAAGAATGACAAAAAGTAATAGAATTTTGGGGCCGGGGAGTTAGCTCAGTGGTTTCGGCGCCTGTCTTACAAGCGCGAGGGCCCGGGTTCAATTCCCGGTAACCACATAACAATACTGGGTGTGGAGACTCACACCCAGCAGCAACCAGCACCACATACCATAGTGCCGGGTGTGGTGGCTCACGCCTGTAATCCCAGCACTCGGGAGGCAGAGGCAGGAGGACTGTGATGTGAGTTTGAGGCTGAGCTCAGGGCCAGCCTGAACCACAAAGTGAGACCCTGTCTCAAAAAAACCTAAAAAAAAAGTAATAGAATTTTGTTTTAAATGAATGGGTTCTAGAGTTCCTGATTTCCTTTGACTTAGAGTAAATTCAGCACAAACTTAAGGAATTATAGCCTAAAGAATTCAGAATCCTGCCTGGATTTCAGAGTTCTCAATTTGTTCTTCCTTTTACATCATCCAGCCTCATTTATAATAAACTAAATCTAACAGCTAGGGATGACAAGGAAACTTGAATTCTAGTAGAAGAAAAAAGACATCATAAAGTCAAAGACTTAGAAAAGCATATATAGGCTTCTGCTAATTCCTGTGCTATAGACGTTTTGTTCATGAAATCTTTCCCTAAGCCAATGTCTTTGAGAGTTTTACCTAACCTGTTCTGCAGAAGGTTTAGAGTGTCTGTTTTAATATTTAGGTCTCTTATTCACTTTGATTTTAGCTTGGTACACAGTGAAAGAGTTAGATCTAGTTTTAGTCTTTAATGGGACCTCATTCTTTTAAAAAGCTTCTGCACAGCAAAGGAAACCACCAACAGAGCAAAAAGGCAACCAACAATGTGGGAAAAAATCTTTAACAGCTGTTCCTCAGACAAAGGGCTACTATCTAGAATATATAAAGAGCTCAAAAAAATCAGCCCACCCAAATTTAAAGACCCAATTCAAAAATGGGCATCTGAAATGAATAGATATTTTTCAGAGGAAGAAGTAAGAGCCGCTAAGAAGCATATGAAGAAATACTCAACATCATTAGTCATTCGAGAGATGCAGATGAAAACAACACTAAGATTTCGTCTAACTCCACATAGAATGGCTGCCATTTCAGAATTAGCCAGCAGCAAATGTTGGTGAGGCTGCGGAGAAGAAGGAACCCTTTTCCACTGTTGGTGTGACTGTAGACTTATACAACCCCTGTGGAGATCAGTTTGGAGTTTCCTCAAAAAGCTAAGATTGGAGTTCCCATTTGACCTGGCCATTGCCCTGGTAGGTATATACACACAACAATTAAAAGACTCATATCACAGTGACATATGTGCACCCATGTTTATAGCAGCCCAATTTGTGATTGCTACATCTTGGAAACAACCCAACTGTCCATCAGTTGGAGACTGGATAAGAAAGCTGTGGTTCATCTACACAATGGAGTATTACTCTACCATAAAAAATGATAAGTTTGAATCATTTATACTTAAATGGACATACCTTGAGGATATCCTCATAAGTGAAATAAAAAGGTCACAGGTATGTAAATATTGCATCTTTTCTCTGGTATGAGAAAATAAAGATGTAAATGAGTTGTAGAATTGTATGTTACATATTGTGAAATAGAAAATACTCAAAGTAAAATAGGGTGAAGGGGGAAAATAGTGAGATTATAACAAAAAAGAAAGGAAACAAATTTTATGTATATAGGTGGGTGGTAGGGTGGGTAGGGCTATGGGAAAAAATGAGAATGAAGTTGTGTCTTATACTGGTACAAATCCCCATTATGGAGTGCAATCATGATGCACACATGTAATGTACCAATAAAGATTTTTTTTAAAAAGCATATATAGGCTTAAAACTCCAAATATTTTAGAGAAAAGATATTTTAAAAATTAAATTAACTAAATATGTGCTTTTATTTGTTATTGTTCAGCATTACTTTTTTGATAAGAAAAGTTTCTTTAACAAACTTTTTTCCAGACTCAGAGATTTTTTTAGTTTAAATTGAGTTTCATCATCTAGAAGCAACTTTGTTGCTAATCTTTATATATTGTGGCTTAAATCTAAAATGCCTGCAAAAGGCTCATATATTCAGAGATAAGGCTTTTGGAAGGTGGCTAGATTAGATACTATGCTGTGATGAGATGTGCCTGGTTGGAGGTATGTCACTGTGTACATGACCCGGAAGGCTGTATTTTCATCTCTGGCTTTTCTCTCTGATTTCATATCTGCCATGTGTAGGCATCTTTCATTTGCAGTGCCCCTCTGTCAACCTCTTTTTTCCTTGGGTCAAGCCAAAAATGGACTGAAACTATAAGCCAAAATAAAACTCACCTTTTTTATTTTGTCAGGTATTGTGTCCCAGCAACAGAAAAATAAACAACACAGAATTTTTCAGACCAGAAAAGTAAGATCATTACTGTGTATTTGACCATTTAGTTTAAATACTCTTGGAATTGACTCATGGCAGCAGTATAAAAAAGTTTGAAGATAGTGGTTAGAGAAGTCAAAGAATGTTTTAAGCCAAGCTTATTGGGAGATTCCATTTGGAGCTTAGAAGAGCAGCATGATGATAGAAATGTAGACAATAAAGGCCGGGCTCCCAAGGTTTCAGTTGAGAACAAAGACTCCAGTGGCAAGTGCACTAGAAACCATTGCTAGTATAGTCTTGCAGAAATTATGTCTGGACTTTGCCCTTGTCGTCACACCTCATGGGTAACTGAAATTAAGCGCAGTCAACTAATTAATCTGGCAAAGGAAATTTCTAAGCGACCTGGTATTCAGATTGTGGCATGGATACTGCTGACTACTTTTAGCCAGATCTACCGTAAAAATTAGGTGAAAATATTACAACCAAAATATGTGAAAAGTTTATAGTTTCAACAGAAAGGAAGCATTTGAAATTTAGGACCATGTACAACTCAGTTGTTGAAGAGTAGCAATAAAAAGAAGTCAAATACTTTGCATTAGGACAATGATTAAAATTAGCTGAAGGCATCTCTAGGAGCAGCAAAATCTCACCCTTTGCTGGCTCAAGCTTGAAAATGTAGGCTGGGGATGTAGCTGAGTGGTACAGGCTGTGCCTGTGTTGCAGAGTGAAGTCCTTAATTGGATTCCCAGCACCATGCTCCCCCTAAATAGGTGAAAACTCTTAAGCTTTCATTTGAAAAGAGAATCTTAGGGTACCCTGATCATTCATGATAAGAAAGAAATATTTCCCTGAGTTCAGGCACTCAGAGGACTCTGCAAATGGAGTACAAAAGGGTTTATCTACTGCTCAAACTAATGGCAGACTTTGATGTCATATGTGGCATTGGTCTTACAGGCGTGAAGAAGGCAAGAATTATAGGGCCACAGTGGCTTATACTTGGATATCAGAAGATGTGCTGGGAGACTAGGCAGGCCAGGCAGTGTGTGGAGTTCTGACGGTACAGTAGAAAACCCTAGAAGTTGAGTATGGTAGAAACATGTAACATCTGAGAAGAGCTATGTGGGCCACAACAATGCCAAGAAGCCAGGCCATGAGGGCTGCGAGTATCTATGTGGTGAGATGAGACCACATAAATGCTCTGTAGGTCACATTACTTATTGCTCTGAATACTAGACATGAATAATAGGATTTAATGTTTGCCATTCTGGGCAAAATTTGATATTTTCCGTTCTGGGTCTTACTTTGTTCTGACTCTGGTCCATCCTCCTCTTATGGAGTGAGAATATTTATATGCTGTGCATTGTATGTTGGAAATACGTAACATTTTTTTTTTATGGGGGCTTATAGAAAAGCAAGTTGAGTCTCAGAGGACACTGCTGACTTGGGCTTTTTAGCAATACTGAAGCTATTAAAATTTGGGTGACTCAGTGATGGGCTAAACACACTATGATTTAGATCTAGAATGTCCCTCAAAGGGTCCTCCAGGTGTTCGGCTGCGGGGCTTTTGGAACATGGTGGGACTGTAGGACTTACCTCCTGTTATGTGGAGAAGCCTGATTGGAAATGGATCATTAGGTAACCTCTCTTCCTCTTCCTTTCTGTCCTTTCCCTTCTCTCTTCCATTCCTGGCCATCATGAGTTGAACAATTTTTCTTCCTTCACACCTCTCTGCCTTGGAGGTGGCCAAACGTGGACTAAAGCTGTGGGAAGAAATAAAACTTGCCTTAGAAATGTTGGTGTTTAGAGTTGTCTCTCAGTGACAGAAAAATAGCCAGGACTGTGTATTTCTAAATTTATTGACCCAGATGCTTTGGAGCTTGGAAAGCAAAATTTACAAGGCGGATAAAAGAATATTCTTCTGCCTCACCTTTTGGGATCTCTGAAATAACACTTGTTGAAGTTTATCATCTCTTTTATGGTAGTTTATTAATTTATGTGTTTCAGGTAGTTACAGAAGCCTTTTATTTTTCTACCTCTGAGTGTAAAACTCTATTTTTACCTGCTAAGATAATCTCAGGTATTCAGAACTCATTTTCAGTTCCCCTAAATGCATGAGGTTTTTTTACTAGGCTTCTGTCAGACCCTGTTCTGTAGTTTCATATGGTTTATATTCAATATTACAAATTTTAACACTTGGATTTTTCTTTTAAGATTTGTCTTTTTGATCCTACATTTCTATTTTATAGATGATTGTTGATTCTGTAGATGGATATCCTTAGGTTTGAATATTCTCTACATTACACGTTAGCTATATAACATTTGGAAACCTATTAAACATGTAAAAGCATCATTTTATTGATTGGTGTACTATATAATAATTTATATCTAGTGCATATAACTTGAATGGCTAATGTGTATGTATGAAATATGATTAGCAGAATTCATAGTACTTAGTAAATACCCTATAAATATTAAATAGTATCAGCATGGTAATTATTGCAAAGCAGTTTTTCTTTCCCAACTATTTGTTTAATATTTGCTTAAACTATCTTATAATTTTTACACTATCTTATAATATTTTGATGAGCATAACCTCAGTCACTTTTTGATCTGAGTTTTCTACACTTACCCTATGATGGCTCCCTTTTCTCCTCAGTTGCTGTCCTTGTCCAAGAACCAATCAGCTGGTTATTCACTGCCTCTTCTGCCCTGTGCCACACTGCTCTGGATGAGAAGCCTTGCTCACCGACAGCAGGTCCACATGCTCATGTCAGGGTGAGGAGCATGGGTACCGCTCCTCCAACACAGGTCAGCTTGCTCCTTTTGGCATGCCTTCACTCCTGCAGTGAAGTCTCCTTGCTCAGGACATATGTACAAAATATCATGCTTGGAGCATGAATTCAAGAAACAAATATTTTTTTTAAAATTCATGAAAACAAACCAAAAATAGACAATGATATTTTTAGGCCTTTTGATCCTGTTAACTGTTAGTTGTGCATCTTAACAGTATCTTTCAAGGTGGCCATAAACCCTGTGCTAATTTCAAAGATGTTTTAGTCCAAATTTTGAGAAGAAGTAAGAATGACATTGTTAAAAGTAACAAGTTCCTTTCAGTGGTTGAGTCACTGGATTTAGCTATTCAGAGTTCTCTGAGGAAATGATCACTAATGACTCTTAGATAGTTTTTGCAAAGTTTAAAGAAACCACATTTTATTCAGTTGGTAAAGGCTGCATCATACCAAGGTGTTATCATTCTTTTATTCTTCACCTCTGAAATACAAAGGAAAAGCTGTTGCTGATGTGGCATGAAAGGAAACACAAAATTATAAAAATGCTTCAGCAAATAAGGTCTCTGGCCAAAAGTCAGTCAGCATACATTTGTGTGAAACTCAATGTATTCTAAACCAGGTACTGTCTCCTCCTGAGTTGGCTGCTACTTTGTAGTTGAGAAAATGTAAAATCTAAACAAATGGAAAGCTTCAGGTGGTATGGGGACTTGGTAAAGCAACTTTTATTTCTGGAAATCTGTGTGGATAATAATGCCAAGATCAAAATCCAAAAGTATTGGGTGGAGTGAACCTAATCTCTGCATACTTGACTGTACAAATTCAAAAACCCCAAGCCTTATAGCCAAGTATGGTATGATTGGCAGCTCACAGGAAGGGGCTGGGATAGAAATGGAAGGCCTGTCAATCAGGGCTGAGGTGAGTCAACGGAAATGTTGATGTCCTTAGAGAAAGTGCGGAAATGGGGAGAGAAGAGAAATGCTATTTCTACCACTCTAGAGATTTCTTGGTTTAGCATATCATATTGAGTACAGGATAATGTGAATTTGGCAACAGAAAGGAAACTTAATGTCTTATTAAGGTAAATGTGATTCTTCTTGAAAGAAATTGTATCTCAGTTTTCAGACATGAGTTATTGTGTAGTTCAAGAATCAACTTATTTAATTATAGAGCAGAATGGGGATGAATCTGAATAATAGAAAAATAGAATCAATGGTGAAATGGTCTTAGAACAGTACCTTAGTATTTAGGCAGAAGTTATAAATTGCTAAATTCTTAATTTAATAGTTGACAAGTATGTGATACATGACCCTGCTGCAGTGACTTCTGTTTTATCTGAGTTGCTATTTTCTCTAGAAACTCAGCTAGCAGATAGTTCCAAAGTTAAAAGAAAAATACACTTACACTGTATAGATTCATGAAAATTTCTATCAATTCATTTTTAAACTTTAAACTCCTTCTAACATGTAGTAACTAACATTGCAAATGTGTAACAAACTCAAGTTGGGTCAATAGCACCAGAACTTGGTCTTGTAGACACATTTGCTTATTCTGCAATTCTATGATGTGACATTCATTCTATATAGTCTAAATGTCTCTGAAATGAGACATTCAAGATGAAAAAGGCTTTTTGTGGCATAAACCCCTGCCAGAAAGACGTATTGCAGGCATATTACCAAAAAAAAAAAAAAAGTTAAGAAGGGAAGGAGGAAGGAAAGGAGAGAGCAATGGAAGGAAAGAGAGAAGCAAACTGGTGGAAGTACATGCTCCTCTGAGACTGTCCTCCCAAAGCCAGTCTGAAGGAGTGGTCACTGGGGGAATGATCTGGAAGGGTGTGTTTCCCTCTCAGCCTTGCTTCTCTCTTTGCTTCTTGACTTCCATGACATGAACCGTTTCCTCTGTTTCTGTCTTGGAGCCAGCCAACCATGGACAGAAAATGGGAGCCAAGATATACCTTTCAAGGTATTTTGTTCTGTAAGTCACTGGTGTCTGTTATTTTACCCTAGTAAGAAGAATTTGACTGTACCACATGCCCACCGCTACTATAATATAACGATGTATTATTTAGGGAAGTAAAGTATTATAATTCAGATAATTATGAGTTACAGCAATAGACTAACAATCAAGATTTCCAAGATAGCAAGATTTCTTTTTTCCAAGATTTCTTTAGCACTATGACTCATCTGCCAATCATGTTGTGGTATCCAAAGTATTTTTTTTTTCATCTTTTTTGTGTTACAAGACTTAAACAGTATAAAAATTGGTTCACTGGATGGGTGTTCAATGGGTCTCTTAGGTTTTGTTCTTTTTTTTTTTGGTCTTTGAGATAAGGGCTCACTTGTAGTTCAGAGCTGTAGTCTTGAACTCAGCTTCAAACTCAGCAACTCTCCTGCCTCTGTTTCCCAAGTGCTGGGATTACAGGCATGAGCCACTACACTCAGCATTGTAGTATGTGGTACTGATTGCTGATGGACATAAATCACCATGCCCTACATTTTTGTATGTGATTACCGGGAATCAAACCTAGGACCTTATGCTTAGAAGCCAGGTGCCAAAACTGCTGAGATAAATCCCTGGCCCTCTCTTCATACTTTTCATCTTTTTTTCTGTTTCACAAACTTCCTAATTTTTATTGTTTTCAAATTAATGTTCTTTTCTTTTCTCAAATCTACTTTCAAATCTGGTATAATTTTATTTTTCTTCAGTTGTTTTCGTTTTAATTCCAGAATTTCTTTTTGTATTACTCCAGCTTTCCACTACTGGAACAAACTGACATTCAAAATCTATACGAGGGATAATTTATTTTGGCTCATGGCTTTAGAGGATTCAGTCCATAACAGTCTAGCTCCAAGGCAGAAACATCATGGAGGAAGGATATGGCAGAGCAAAGTAGCTCACCGCTTGGCATTCAGAAAGTAAAGACTAGGTAGAGCCCAAGAAGAAAGGGGTCAGGATACAAACACCATCCTCAAGAACATGTTCCTGTGACCCTCTTGCTCCATGGAGGCCTTACCTACTACCGATGGATCCAAGTATGAACTCATCAATAGGTTTCAACATTTATGTGGTGAGTACTTGCACAATCCCATCATTTCTTCATGAATGTATTAATTCAATCAAGTCGACAGTCAAGGTTAATGGCATATTTTTTAGACTATTTCTTTATTATTGTTCTCATTTTGTTCATACATAATTTTCTTGACTTTCTCCTCATCTTCCCACAGATACCTGAACATCTTTAAGATTTTAAAGTCTCCAAGTAGTATAGCTCTCATCTGATCTTGTTCAGGGACAGTTTCTATTCATGTATTTTTTCTTTTGAATGGCTTACATTTTTCTGTTTTACACTTTATGACTTCTTTTGCTGAAAATTAGACATTTGATTCTAACTGCATATCTGATTATCTGATCTCCTATGGCTTAATGTTTTTGTTATTGACTTTTTTAAACTGTAGGTTGTGTCTGTACCAAAAGTCAGCATGAGCTTTAAATTTAAGATTTGCTCAGATCTTCTCAGAGTCAGTGCTTTTCCCTATGCAGGCATGCATAATCAATTTTTCTAACATATGTGGGTATCTTTGGTGAACTTTCCTAGGAAAGTTGCAATGTCTAGTTGGCTGCAGAGTTCCAAAATAGTTATGCCAGTATAATTGCTGTCTAGGAGTAGAGAAAGATTCATGATGATTCCCACTGTGCCACCTTCCCAGAATACTCCTTGACTAGTCCCTTTTTAGGAGGAGGAAATCTTCTGAAGATCTCAATTATTCATTTTCAACATTATGTTACTTAAACATATGATATTCCAGTTTATTGCGAACTTGTACTTGGAAGCAATGTCAATGATAACTCTAAAAACAGAACATTCAAAAATCCCCAAATCCATCAGACTGTCCCAATGAGGAACATCTTTCCACTGTTGAGTGAGTATAGAAGATAAGACTCCTTTTGGTCTCCAGTGACACATAGGATTAGGGACAGAGTCTATTACTGGCTGGAATAGACATTCCAGCTCTGTATGGGAATTTTCTTGACATCACCACGGTGAGAAGAGTAGGGTGCCTCATAGTAACCTCAGTAAAATGAATTCTATGCTGATGGTAGGTGAGGAGATACCATCACATTTTATGTAATTTTTGTCTAGAACTTTTATGATCTAAATGTTTTCCATCTTGGATCACAAAATGTTAATGCTCAAAGAAATATTAGAAATCACACAATCCAATCTTTTAAGTTTACACATGTAACACAGATAATTCGAATATATTTCCTGCTTCTGATCATAATTTCTAGTTAGTTTCAGATACTGAATTAAAACACAAGATTTTTAGATCCCCACTTCAATCTTGTTTCTCTTTTACTCTTCATGATTAATTCATAGAATGAAAGAATACTACCCTATATACTTCCAAGTTGCCATGCATTTCTAGAAAATCATGTATTTGTAAATGTAATTGTACAAACATAGATTTTGCTTCATTGTAATAGTAAATTTGATGTCACAGAAAAATTCCAAAGCCTCTGTAGCTATAGTTTTAATAAAAATCAATGTGTTCATATTGTGTTATGGTTAGATATTTCACCTATTTTTTCTTTCATATTCCTTCAACTCTTCTATGTGATTTACTTCTAAAATACCTCACAGTTTAAAGTTCATTAGGAAAGTTGCCATAATCAGAAATGTTATCTTTTTAGAACTATGTCTTAAAGTTGGTTTGTTCTTCATAGTTTCCTGTGCCATATGTCATTATAGAAGAAAAGAAATGTATTTAGAGTTTATGATGAAATTCTTGAAATAAATCCTTAATTCAGAGAGACACATTCTTTCAGTACTGGATGAGAGGAACATGTGTGAAGTGCTAGTATTAATACTAGGATTAGAGAATTGGTAACTATCCAAAATAGAAAAAAAGCCTAAGTCTACCAATTCCCAAAACCTTAAAAAAAAAAAAAAAGAAAAAAAAGAAAGAAAAAGGAGGATCTCCATGATTACTTCACTGTGTTGGAGATTAGCAGGAGCATAACTTTATCTCACTGAGTATTGTGTTGGTTAATTTTATATACAAGCATGATTGATCTAAGGTCACCCAGATAGCTATAAACATTATTTCTGGTTGTGTCTGATAGTGTTCTGGGAGAAATTAGTATTTGAATTGGTCCAGTGAGTGAAGAAAATGATTTCCCCCAGTGTAGGTGGACACAATCGAATCCATGAAAATCTGAAGAGAACAGAAAGTGGGAGGATGAGTTGCTCTCTGCTTCAGCTGAAACATCTATCTCCTTTTATCCTCAGACATTGGTTCTCCTTGTTCTTGAACCTTTGGGGTGAAACTTGGACTTAGAAAATTGCCTCTCCTGGGTCCAGGCCTCCTAATATGGACTGGAATTATATAATTGTTTTCCTCGGCCTTCCATCTATGAACTGAGAGGAGATCACTCGTCATAGTTACTTTTCACATTGTGGAGACAAATTACCAGACATCCAAAGTTACAGGACAAAACATTTCTTTAGCTCACAGTTTGTAGATGTTTCAGCTCATAATTGGCTATCTCCAAGGAAGGGTGGCACATGGCAGAAGAACAACAATTCATGGCAGCAGAAGACAGCAAAAGCAACAAGGGACCTTAACAGCCTTTTTCTGTCCCTTTTATATTATCCTGACTACTTAGGCCAGATTGCACTCACACCCTTACTCCTGGTGCCCTTCAATCTAATACTGTATTATGAGTCAATTCCATTTTTACACACTCTAGATTCAGCTACCTCTGAAATGTCCCATCCCTGACCACGTGCAGCTTTGGAGGGACACCACAAACCACAACATTGTCTCTCGAGCCTTTCTAGTCATTTGAGCCAAATCTTCGACAATGAATCTTTCTTTCTGGCTTAAGGATTCCATTTCTCTGGAGAACTTTGACAAACATGAAAGTACCTATAAAAATATCTTTGGGACTTTTGAAAACAATAAAGTCGGTCAGAAACAATAGCCTATCTATCATATTAACACTGCAAACATTTCAAATTTATGTATCATATAACTTCTACGAATAATGTATTATCCAAAGATCTAGACTGTGTTTCTGAAAGGGGATACATAAGTGAGAAAGACAGTAAGCTACTGTACTCTGGACAAGAAAATACAGTACAATGGATATGCAACAATAGGAAAACATAAGAAATTTCATGAGAATGGAGTATGAAAATAGTTATAACATTTTATAAGAACTTTTGATTAATGACAAAAGCCAATACATCGACTTATATAAATTAGATTTCTATATATGTGTAATTTTAGCTATTGTTTAGTGTCTTCCATAGTTAACTGATTTACAGTTTTAATTTACAGTTTTTATGTTAATATGAAAAATTTTCCTTTTAACATATATTTTTACTGAATATGCAGTAACTATCTACTGTGGCCTTGAGTTTTGAGTACCCACTATGAATCACGCACTGAGTCAATTAAAAAAAAATACTTTAAAACCCAATAGTGTGTTTTAGATATTTACAGTTCTGTGACATGACATAGATTAGCAAATGAACAAAATTATAAGTACAATATATAACATTCTAGAATCAAAGAAGTCAGAAAGATCTTTTAAAACACTGACTTTATTTGCACTTCTAAATTCAGAAACAAGGTAACATGTCCAAATATTCACAGAAGAAAAGTCTGGGAAGCCTGTTTCTGGACTTAAAATATACTATGGAATGCATGATTTGCTTAAATTTGCACATGAGAGAGAAATATAGGCACATAGCTGAAAAAAAAGGTTAATGTTAATCTAGTTTGATAAAGATTTATATTTCCCCATGAAGCCAGATGGTAAAGATTATATATTTTGATATAAAATAGGTAAATATGTCATGATGGAAAGAATGGATTACAGAGAGAACTTTGATCTGTGTAGGTGCTAGAAACAATTAAAGATATGAAAGCAGTATCACCAGTCCCAGATGGAGTCTCTGGGAATTTGACTAAGTGTTCCAAGACTTTTTGACAATTCCTCTAGCAGATGTTTTTAATCCTAAGTTGAAGGCCCAAGTGTTACCTGGATCCATGAAAAGCCTGCCTTGGAAGTGATGGCAGAAAAGGTGTCAGGATCTTGACTCTGGCCCTTCATTTTGAATGGTGTTCTGGGTGTCTTTTCTGTCAGCCAACTTGTAATCCTCAGTGGTTTTGTCTATAGAGTCCATAAGAAAGAACGTGGGTCACTTGCAATCCCTTGACTATATCAACATATATATATTTTACCCGGAAGTACTATCAAGCGAAGATTTTAAAATGGGAAATTAAAAGATTCCATAGGTTGTTGGAGTCTTCCAGTAAGAGTAGATTTAAGACAACAAATCACTCCTCTCAATGGACAGCAAAAAATATCTTAAACTAACATGACCTAACAGAACTGCTTACTCAGGCTACTAGAAAATTGCTATAAAAAATAAAATAATGCTGACATGAACCAAAATGATAAGGTATTTCAGTCTGGAGTTTAGATGCAACCTTAAAACTCAATGTGAAAAGTTATTATTAAGTTTAATAATAAGTTATTATTAAGTTCAACAATCAATCTGCTTATTAGGTAAATAAACAGGGACTTTTATCTTTTTATTTACAAAGGTATGTATTTCTGAAGATGTAAAAAAATGACAAACAGTCTTTTTATTCATGCTACCAACTTTTTCTCTTAGTATTTTTCAGTCTCATTGGGTAAGAGTCAAATATGTTCTCAGGTGAATGCAAGTATGCAAAATGATTTTTCCGTGAACACTACCAATGGAATTGCATGGCAAATGTGAAATGTAGAGGACAAACTTCTAAACTGTCAAAATTACTTTCCTTTACCTTTGATGGGTATTAATATTTAACTAAACAAACTACACTAACAAAAATTGATTGTTTTTGGAGAGACTCTGTAGCTCATTTCTTCTTAGCCTCTCTCTGTGGCTCTGCCCTTCATTCTTTTTTTTCTAGACACTTCCATTTAGAGTCATAGAGAAATAAATATTTCAGAGAGGAATTCCATGCTTTCTTTGGAAGAATAATTCCCCAAGAGTTCAATAATGCTCTATAGAAACAGTTAGTGGTGGGAGGCCTTCCCTCCTAAATTTAAAACAATATTATCCAGTGTGTCAATTAAAAGCCTTGCGGGATTGGGTGTGGCAATAGAAGGAACTCCAGGCTTTAAAGAACACAGAGAAAATGTTCAAAGCAAACCTCTAAATTAATTTGGTCCACTTTTCCTCCTATTTTACTAGAAGATGGCTCATTCTTACATTCATTCTGGTATTGATATAACCTTAACATCCTGGAAACTTATTCCAGGGAAGACAACAATATCCCCACCTTTTATTTTGTAAAAGTTAGGGAGATGTTAATTTGGATAAGTTCCTGAGAAGGCATAAGGAAGGTTCATGAACCTTAGCGTTATCACAGTGTTCAACGCAGCATAGTTCCAAGAACAAGTTTAGATAGTTGAGAGCACAGTGATTTTCCATCTTGGAACTCTATTTTCTAAGTTTGGATGAGTGACCACCCAGAATAATAAAGTATTGTAGTTTAAATAGGAAGTATTCATGTATTTATGAATCAGTGTGATTCATTAGCATTCCGGTAAAATAAAATTAGTGTATGAAGAAATAAATACTATATTTTCAGCTAACTGCCTGTTTTTACATTTTAATATAGCTAAAATTTAGGTGTACTGTACAAAAGTAATGTGTATCTTTGTAGTGAAATTTAAAAAAATATACACCCAAAAAAGGACAATATATTAATGATGTACTTTCAGGAAATCTAAGATTTTGAAAAATACTTATAAAAATGTCATTGCTTTAATTTGTAATGGTGTTTTACTATCTCATAACAGAAGGCTATTTGAAAATTAAATAGTAGATATTTTCTAATTAGATTTGAATGACTGTCTTGTACACACACTTACAATTAATACACACAATTTGGAAGAAATATCTTCTTCATCTTCAAATATTAAAGATAGCTCTACACAACAGTTGTGGTTACAGAAGCACGTCATAGGCCAGTGAGAATTATTATTTGAGACCACACACAGGGTATGTGTAAAGAGGCAGGCTCCTCCAATGTATGCTGTGCTGTTTCCCTGCTATGTTAATATAAATGTAATTGATAGAAAGGTAAATATTTAAGGTAGGATGAGACAGTCATTCACCCAGCTTTCATTTTGCCTTCTTTCTGTGGAAACAAAAGTTGGAGTCAGAAAGGAAAAGCAGAAGAGAAACAATAATACTCATATCTCATTTTATATATACTGAAGTTCATCACATATGGGGATTTTCATTATGACTGATTTCCTCCCACAGCTTATATACACTAAGTGATTGATAAGTAAACCGGCGCTCCTTGAAATTTTAATTGTCTTCCTGTCAGAAATTTTCCTCCTATCTCATATAAATCCACTACTGTTTCACTGGAGTAATCAACTCTATACTTAGTTGATTCATTCATTTGCATTTGACCCAAGGTTTTCCACGTACTGCCCCTAATTTGGATGGGGCCCTTTGTGGACATACAATATATACAAATTTCTTGATTTAAAGCTTCCAGTTAAACTTTGGTAAAAATGACAGCAAGTAGATAAGAAAGGTATATTCAGCTCTAATCAGCTGAATCCATGCCTAGAACTACAGTGGTAGGTGGTTAGTCATGATAAGGTGGAAAACATTTAAATTCTACAATAGAAAATTATTTATGAAGTCACTCTTTTCCCTAAAACAATATAACCAGTATTTGTTGTTATTCAAAAGTAGCACTTTCTGAAAGAATTTAAGATGTTAACCTTCTCAAAGCAGAATATTTCTTCTTTATTTCCAGGATCATTTTGCTTATCATTTAATTTTCTGTAATACACAAGCCTATTTGAAGAAGATTTTTAAAGGCACTGGCTAGTGTTTTGAAGAAATGTAGATTAACCTACCATTGAATACTTCAAGATATAAGAATCAGGAAAGGAGATATGTCATGAAGCAATTAATTAAAACTATATAACTCACATATACAATTATTTTAAGAACATATAGAAAAATTTAAAAATAAACATCTCTGAAATGAGTAACTTCCCTGAATGCTTGTACTGTCCCTCTCAGATTTGGCTTCTGAATCAGTCATGCAGAGTTTTCACTTAGGCCTGGGAAGGCGAGTGGGGTGGAGTATAATTTGACAGGACACATACAATATATTCACATGGCTGGCCATTCTGTTTAAAAGTTTTATGTCTACTTGTTTAATAATACTGTAAGTATAACACATAGCCCTCAAAACACACATGTATGCACATGTGTGTACATGCATGCACAATCTTAAAAGGTGCAAGGTATCTGTGCTCCTTGCTTGTTTTAACTCTTAGATATTTAGATGTCCTAATATCTACCTCCTTTATATATACTGTAAGACCAGATTGAATTGCGGTTTGAGTCACTTAGTTTTCAGAGGAAGGTACAAGTCTGCCATGAGGGAATTACTGAAGCACTTGACAATGGAATACTCCTGATTCAACGTCAGCACTCTCAACCTTCAGTTGAACTACAGGTATTTAACTCACCACTAGCAGCTACCAAATACATGCCATAGCAAGTTATCTGACTTCTATAAAAACAGAATCTTGAAAATACAAAGATTCCTTTTGCAGCCAGGCCAGTCTTGAATGAGAAAAATCTCCCTGACTCTTAATACTTTTCCTAAAGCCTGACAAAAGTAACATATCAACCCAGCCATGTCTCAATTATCTTGTCAGGATTTCACACAGAGTGGAAGCCTTTCAACAATGAGATTCATGAAACTGCAACCAGGCTGATAAATCTGTGTGCCATGGCTTTCAGAACAGTTCGTAAATGTGCTAATGAGCAGCAACAATCCCTTGGATTCTTCATATTCTTTTCATAATCTCTGCCAAGAAAATTATTTTGTGAATTTTCAAAATTTGTTTTTCCACCACCTGAAAGCTAACCACTGGACCTGGCTTTTGGCAGTTTTGACTTTTTTTTTTTTTTTTTTTCAAATGCACTTACTTTGAGAGCTGAAAATGACCTCAGCGAATGATTAATACCTCGTGGGAGTCGATGACATAAATCTGTTCTGCTATTCCTGATGCAAGTCCTCTCTGAAGGAATGTTACAGCTATATTGCTCTAGAAGCCTGGTGACACTGAGCAGACCCCACCAGATATAAAATCTTCAAAAGGCATAACTACTTAACTTGGAGTTGAATTTATGTTTGCTTCACTTGTTACCCCGAAAATGCAGTGAATTATTTTCTTAGAAATTGCATAAGGTATTGTAATACTACTAATAAGAATACTTCTTTTTCTAAAACTTTTAAATGTGCTCACAGTCCAGTAATAACAATGAGATGTCTTTTGGACCATATTAATTTCTTAGATCACTTTGGTAAGACTTTTTATCTCAGGACAAGGAGGTGTGGTGGGGACAATGGATGGTATATTAAAGTCAAAATCATATATCTCCTTCTATGGATGTTTCCACAGAATGGCAAAACAGAACAACACGTTACACGTGTGTGGGGATAATTTTTAATATGGATGAAAGAATTACTTTAGTGGCCCTTATAAGAAGAAATGAGTAGACGTTAATTTAACACTGCCATTCAACAGAACTAACACTTAAAGTGGCTTACAGAACTTATCATATTGATTTAAAATACAAATTTTGGAGTCAGGTCATTTGAAGTCTCAACTCTGAGTAATCAGAGGTAAGTCAACTACCGTATGCCTCAGTTGGCTCAAAGTGAAAACAGAGATTAAAACAGTTGCTACCTCATAGAGTTATTCTAAAGATTAAATGATGTCATTAAAAAAGATTTAGAAGAATAGCTAGCAAATATTAGTAGTACTTCCTATGCTAAATTCATACATTCTTGATTCTGTCAAGACAGAACATTAACTAAATGAATGTAACTATAGCCAAAGGGACTGTGTTCTATTTATATAGTTGATTTCATAGTTGACTATTCAAAGAAAAAGCTTAACTAATGTAGTTGCACCATATCTGCATGTTCAGTGTTACACTTAAATCCATTAAAAATACCAGCACCACAGTGGGGTGAGGATTAGAATCTCTGGGATAGGAGAGATTTTATTTGTGGTCTAATATGATTTTTCTGAAAGTAGTCAGTAATTACGTGACTTTCTCCAGGCAATATAAATTAGCTGAAGAGCTAAGCCCTGAATTCAAGTCTTCTGACTTTGTGCCCATACAAGAAAGTCATGAATGGTTCACAATTTGGGGTTAATAAATTTTGGATGTTGTATTATAGAATGATAATTGTGCATTAACATGCAGAAAACTGTAATTATGTATTTTCATTTCTCTCCAAGATTAACAATTTAATGTAATCTAAGACTCATTATTTGATAATTTTAATGGTGTCATTAATATTTGCATAAAAAGCTTTTGTTACTTTCATACAAATACTACTAAGATAAAGTATAACATAAAACATATTTAGAATTTTTAAAAAATTAATTGATTTTGTTGGTACATTTTATATACGCCTCATAACACTGAAAATTTGTACCAGTATATGAAACAACTTAATTCTCATTTTTTCCTATTCCTCTGCCCACCCTACAATCTTCCACCCTCTATATACATAAGCTTTACTTCCTTTTATAATCATCATATTTTTCCCCACATTATATACCCCCCTACCCCTTATTACCATTTGAATATTTTATGTTTCACAGTATCTATCATACAATATAGAATCTTCAGTTTCTCATACCAGAGAAAAGATATGGTATTTACACATCTGCGAGCTATTTATTTCATTTATAAGTATGTCTTAAGGTACATCCAGTTAAGTATAAGTTAGTAAAACTTATTCTATATGGCAGAGTAATACTCCATTCTATTAAAAAATAACATCTTTATCCAGTCCCAATTGATAGGCAATTGGGTTATTTCTAAAATTTAGCAATCACAAACTGAGCTGCTATGAACATGGGTGCACAAATGTCACTATGATATGATCTTTTAATTCTTTTGTGTATGTTGCTACCAGGGGAATAGCAGGGTCAAATCGGATCTCTAATCCAAGAGTTTTGAGGATTCTCCACACTGCTCACTGCACACTGTAGGTGTGCAGTCCACATTCCCACCAACAATGGAGCAGGATTCCTTTCTCCTCACAGCGTGGCCAGCATTTATTGCTGGTTAATTCTGAGATGGCAGCTATTCTTTATGGAATGAGATGGAATCTCAGTGTTGTTTTCATCTGCATCTCTCAAATGACTAGTGATGTTGAACATTTCTTCACATGCTTCTGAGCTGCTTTGACTTCTTCCTCTGAAAAGTGTCTATTCATTTCAGATGCCCATTTATATTTAGAATTTTTAAATATAATTCTATATATGTGAAGATGAAATATTGTTATTTTTCATACAGGTGATTACCTCAATATTTCAGACTGTAGGGGAAACCATAATGTAAATGAATAATCCAGAAAGTAAGGCATATGATAGGTTTTGAACACAGTACAACTCAGGAAAATTTCTCTTTAATATCTTTGGGTACTTAGCCTGAAATTGATTAAGCAAAGTTCATTCTCATCATCAAAGATCATGTGACTTATTCAAAGTCTATTTATTTAATAGTTGATCACATCTAAAAAGTACCTCCATCACCACATCTAGACTAATGTTTGAGCTTATAAGCCATAGCCTAGCATATGTGATGTGTAAAATCATCACAGTCTACCATATACACACTACTTATCTAGAAATAGATCTCTCTCCTCCTCTTCCCATGTGTGTGGTGTCTCTATCTCTTTCACACACACACACACACACACACACACACACACACACACGCATGCACAATTTCACTGAGATTTTTAAATTCCTTGAATCCACTCAGTTTTTTTTTTTTCTTTGCATGAGCTACTTGGTTAATTTCACAAGGCGATTCTTTTATTTTGTTTCAACTCTCTAACAATCTACATTCATACTCCTCATCACTTTCATTTTATATTTTTTTGTTTTCAGAGAATGGCTAGTAATGAACACAAACTAATTTCTTTTATCTAATAAAACTTAATGATCTTAAGTAGATCCTAGTAAATTGGTACGGAATTCTCTTTTTCTTCTTTTACTTACACCTTTCCTCTTTATTACAAGTGTACTATAAAATTTCTCATGAATTGACACATGGACACTGTCATTTCCATTAACTCTCTTTGAGGCATAGGACTTTTCATGATTTCTCAAAATCAGTTACTATCCACTAATTAAATTTTAACTTCTCCTAATCACACTATTCAAGTTCTTTTCTTTTGTTCAATCAAGTCACCATCCTATTTTATTTCTAAGATTCATGCTATAATCAACTACAAAGAAAATAACTTTTTAAATAGTTGTCTGACAATTATAGAAGACTGCAGTGGGGAAGCAAAGATATTTGAAGCTAATCCTGAGTTCCTACTAGCCTTGTAGTGGGAATCCAGTCTAAAAGAGGAGGACAGATTGGCAAATGTATACTGACTGTATAAAAAGTGAATCTATTCTGGGGATCACCTGCCCCTCCTCTCGCAGCCCTCTCCCCTGCCCATGTGCTCTTGGCACTGATTTCTTTTTTTCAGTGCACATCTCACTTGACTTCATTCTTCACCAGACATGAAATAACTTCCGGGAACTGAGGAAAAAGTTGAAATGCCCACCCGTCTTATCTCTAAAGGAGCCCGCCACCCAGAAACCTGAACCCCTTCATGTCTACCTATCAACTCTTCAGCCAAGAAACTACCAAAGAAACAGGGTACCTCTTGTTCTTTTAAAAACAGGGGCATAGAGTCTATGACCTCTCAAAGTCAGGGCTTGACCCAGGCAGGCAAGTTCAATGATGTTGACATAGGTTTCCAGAAGGAAACATAATGAACCCAGGCCCGTCTTCAAGGCCCAATGAGAAAGAGCATTTCCATGCAGTTGTATCATTGACACTCGGAATTATTTATGGGTCAGCAAGAATGTTCATTGAGAGCTACTCTCAAAGGGCTTTAAAAACTGCTCTCATTTCTAAACAAGTTTTCAATGATCCTTAATACATAACAACAATATTCCACAATACCACAAATGAAGAAACACATAACTTCTTCCCCTTGGCCTTTTAAAAAGTTCTCCCCTGAGAAAAACATCCTTTTCCTTCTAAAGCTATTCTTCCATTTGGAAAGGTCCCTTAAAATGGCCGGACTCCAAGTAAAGATTAAAAATGGCTCCTTCGTACCCATGATGCACTTCACAGGATCCAGCCGCGAGCCTTGAGCAAGGAGTCTGTCCTGCCCTACCTTGAAGGGGCCTTCTTGTCCTTCTATACTTCAAGGAGACTTGAAACATGGCATCCACCCCCACTTTTTCATAAAAAATGGAAAGGTCTTTAAAGATTCATGTAATTGGAATTTAATTACACAAGAATTTGTTAGTGTACTTCATTTAAAATAACTTCCCTTAAGTTAAAAACTTTGATTTATGTGCAAGTTTTTCAGCTTACAAAAGGACTTATTTCAGAGGTTGCTAGTGACCTGGTTTTCCCTGTAATGGGCCTTGCCATAGGCAAATGTGAAGTATGCCCTCTTGCCTCGGAGAATGTTGTGTATGTTATGACATTTACTGTAGACCACATATGAGCTCTCAGCATGTCTATGAGAAAATTGCTGCAACTTTCAAATTGATTACTAGAGTAAAAAGGTTGTATGGCCATGCTCTGTGTGCCCAGAAACCAGCTGCAGAAATAACTAATAAGTAGTGCTCTCCTTTCTTTCTTGTCCCAACCCAATCTGCCTGCTTGTCAGATGGACAGAGACCATCATGCAAACTCACACAGACCTACATACTCCCTCACTGTTGGGACATTTGCATGCTCTTGTGCTCTGCTATCTGAAACCAATAAAACTATACTCTAAATTCACTGTCACCAGCCTACTTATACTCACAGACTTTGAGGAAATTTGCAATAAATATTTTTATTTATTATTAATCATAATTACTCATCCATTAGTGAATAATTAAAAATGACAACTATATTCTAGTTTTCTTTAAAAAAAATATTTCTGTGACTACAACAAAAGAAAGACAAGCAGACAGAACCAGGCACTTCTAGCAAACTCATTTTCTTCATCTCCCTTTCCCTTCCTCCTTCCCCCACTATGAAACTTTCCAGGGTCTGTGGGTTCCATAACTTCAAGCCTTACTGCTTAAAAAAATGAAGTGAGAAATTTCTACCTGAAAACTAAAACTGACATATAATCCAATCCAAGGTCTTCCCTGGCCACTAACAGCCATTATTGCTCTAAGTTGGAGTGTTTTGTTTGTTTGCTTTTAGTGTGTGTGCAAAGCTCTTGTAGCCATTCCATCTGGCCCCACAGTTAGTTGGCCAAGGAGAAGTAGATGGGGACAAGGCTTGATTATTGTCGCCAGCTGGTCTGTCTCTGCCTATTGTACCTCTGCATTCAGCGGTTCTGCCCTGGCTTTAACAGTTGAGAGAGGAGGGTGATGCAGCTGTGTAGGGCGCCTGGAGGCAGGAGATCAAGTGCATCCTCACAGACACTGGAAAGCTGAAGCCATACTGGAAAGGTGGGGTGAGTGTGGCTTTTCCCCCTTCCCAAAAGGGGCCTGAAGGGCAGCAGCCTTGGCAGCACAGGACGTGGCCAGCAGCTTGGACTCGAACTGCAGTAGCTGGTTCAGGAAGCTGAAGTTGGGAGAGGTGAGGCTCTAGCACCGCTTCATGATCTCACAGGGCAACTTATAGTTCTACCCACATATTTTCTTGAAATATGAATCTGATTCTTCAGAAAAGTGGGGCCAGGAGCTGTTTCTCAGACAACAGTCTTGCCCTATGATTCTGTACTAGTAGACTGTCTGGCACTCAGACATTTGCTGGACTACTTTAAGGGAACACATGAATGAGCGAATGCATTGATTCCCGAATCTGCTCTGTGCTCTCATTCATTTCACATGCAAGCCTCCCTGAAGGAGAGTCCAAATTCCAGGCCATACTTTTGTGTTTGTCTTGATCAGATTGCTCACCCTCCAGGAAAACACCTTTGTATTTCATCTATTGCATTTTTAAAATTTCTGGGAAGTAATATCTTCCATTTTTTAGAAGCAGCAGATACAGCTATGTACTATAAAGTGAGGTTTTTCCCTTGTTTTTTGCAGAGCAGCATCCCCCAGCAGCATGTGGAATTGCTTTAGAGCTCTGCCTCCCCCAGTATCACCGAGAGGCTGCGGGTCTCTGAAGAATGAAGAAACTGATGGACGCATGTAAGACCGGGTGAATACAAATCAATGTTGTCAGTAGAGTCGTAATGGTATAACATGTTTCTGCTGTCAGTGAATCAAGTGTTCTCATTTTACTAAATATTCAAAACATTTTCGAATAATAAAGAGTGCTCTTTAGGCTTAAGCTGTTATATTACCTTAAAGGAATTCCGATTTTACAAAAAAACCACACACACATAATAAAAAATAGTCTTATTTTAAATAGTAAAAGAAAAAGCAGAGTTTATTGAAAGTGGGCAAAAATAAGTAAAATTTGGTTAACATACCTTTTCTTTAAAAATACTTGAAGGGGTGAGGATGGGAGAATAGAAATAGTTTTTGTAGCAGGGCTGCTGACTCAGACCTCCATTGTAAAACAAATATTCCTGCTATGAGAAGGGAGTGTAATATAACAGAACTCTAAACGTATAAATGAAGTTCACCTTAAGAGAAAACCAAGTAAATTAAAAGGAAATCAAGCTCAACAAGAATGATGCACTTTCTTTTGACCATAGGTAGGTAAGCTCCCCAAAGATGATGCAATATAAGACTACTAGAAATTAAGATTACTAGAAAACAAGAACCTGATACTCTAAAAAAATCCCATAAGATTACACTGAAGAAAGGGCATGGTAGAGATATGCTATTTATGGCTACTCATTCCTCCAACCTTTGGACCCAAATAGTAACCTCTTATAATTTTAAAGAACCTACAGTTGCTCTAGTATTATGAATTTCAGCTGCACATAAAATTTTTGCTCATATTTCTCTAGAATTCTGTAAGATTCTTCCATTAACCCCTTCAAAAATAAGATATCACAATATCAATGTTAGGCTTATGTTTTTCTCATGAAATAAATAAATTTGGAACATTGAACAGTCTCCCCCTGATCCCCTGCAGGCTGTGAAATTCTAGACTAGATATATTCTTAGGCGCTGCCCTGACGTTATTTGGGGACTTTACCTCTGGGGGCAGATAGCCTTTTGCTCCAGGGCACATGCCCCAATTATTGCATAGTATAATTTGATTATCTGTTTTAGGGTCATGATTTTAAAGATGATATTTCATTGAAATTCCCAAATTAGAGCACTACAGTTAATGTTGTTCTTCTTTGAACAGACATTAGAGTTATAAATTTAAAAAAAAATTTAGACATTAAAGTTATGAATTCAAAAAAATTTAGACATTAGAGTTATAAATTCATTAGACATTATAAATTCAAAAAGCCATCCAGCTGGAAATAATTTTAAAATGAATCTGATAACCAGATTATTTTTCCTAAATTGACCTTGTTAGTTAAAACACTTTTAAAAAGGTACAGTGTTAGCCAATCAGAAAGTTCTTTTTCATTAAAAACCGCATACGCAGTGAACAATGGAGATTCAAACATATTAACAGACTTTGAAATCTTGATGTAAATTTAATAATCTAGGCTGTGGATAATTCCAGGACCGCAGGAGGAAATATCCAAATTTTTGGATTATTTGACAGTGTCAGAAAATTAAGCTGCATTGGAAACAAAACAAAACTTTACAAATGATGAGTGAGGGGACAGGAATGTGTCAAAGAAAAATAAGCAACAACTAGAGTTCTCAAATGCCAAGTCTGGTTCGGATTGACCAACAAAATACATAACACATATATTAAATCATAAAATAACTCTCGGTGGGGCTGCTGCTGCTGACTTCCTCCCAACGCGTTCTGTACAGAAAGGGGAAAAAGAGTGAGTGTACAGTGAAGAAACTGGACAGGCACTGCCTTGTCTGGTTAGTGTCTATCAAGTTTACCTCCCCAGTCTTTCTCTGCAAAACCCATAACTGCAATCTAATTATAAGAAAAACATCAGATGTACCCCAAACTGCTTACTAGACTCCTCAAAACTGTCAAGGCCCTCAAAAACATCAGATGTACCCCAAACTGCTTACTAGACTCCTCAAAACTGTCAAGGCCCTCAAAAACAAGGACATTTTGAGAAGCTGTTGGAGAAAAGAGGGACTTAAGGAGATGTGAAAGCTAAAAGTAATACCCTGGCTAGTATCCTAAAACAAAAAACACAGCAGCTAAAATTTAAGGAAAATTGCATAAAGTATGAAACTTGGTTAATAATTAGGCATCAGTATTTCTTCATTATCTGCAACAAATATACTGTTATAAAAGGTAAACAGGAAAAACAGAGATAGGGTATATGGAAACTCTGCCCTGTCCTGGCAACTTCTTCATAAATCTAAAAGGAAAGTAAAATAAAATTTTCTTTTTGTATAAAAACAAAATGTCATATTTAATTTTGAATATATCCTGAATGGGATGCTTACATTGGCAGTGTAGTCATCAGCTATAATACATTTTGAAAGAGGATTCCACATACTCCTCAGATGCACCAGCCTCAACCGCACGGTGGAGAGAAAAGAGTGATGAGATAGATATCTCCAAGAGGTTGTTAATGCCACAAAACATTTCCTCAAGAAATCTGCAGTTTGATCATTTGCAGCTCGGTAGCAACTTCAGATTATATGATAATACAGGATGGCTATTAATTTAGCAATAAAAGCAAATCTCCTAACATCTTAATGTTGGACAAGTTTTTCATCATTTTTAAAGCAAGACAGTGTCTTCCCAGTAAAAGGCCCAGTTAGCTATTCACCCACTCCCTAGTGTCTTCTACAAAGTTAAATACAAATCCAGCCACCGATTCTATTAGCATGACAGAATCAGAATCAACATTTCAACATTTATTTGTACGATCAAAGCCTCAAATTGGAAGAACTGCAGGTTCCATATGAAACTAATATCCCCTTGAAGGAGCTGCTGGAAAGATCTGATCCAATTATAACAGAAGTCAAATTCCCAGGCTTTTCACAGTAGCTAGATTGTCCTTCAAACAAGGGAGCCAAATACAACCCTATTGCTTTGGCAACACTTCCATTTGGACTGTCTGTTGTTTGCTTTGAGGCAGCTTGGACTATTGAACTGCTTGAAAATTTGGGTATTACACTTATGAAATAGTTTAACTAGTACTTACGGGTATTGGGACTATGAAGATAATTCTGTATTTAAAACTGGAAAGTAATTTCACTTAACCCTGGACAATTCATATTCCAGTGGCTTTTTGTAATGTTCAGTAGTTGAGCAATCATAAAGTTACTCTATGTATTGCACATTATTTTTAAGTCAAGAAGAAAATTAAAAATCAACTACTCCAGACCTATTGTTTATATATTTCAAGAGTTTTCAAATCTGTAAATATTTTTTGCAGTCAATAGGACTATGTGGAAGGTAGAATGAAAAAGCATTGCATTTTAAAAACCTTGAACAAATATTTTTAAAAGATTCAAATATTAAGACAGAAGCACATTGTCAGTTCTTCCACGTCTTTTTAGATATCTTTAATTTGTAGAAATTGTATTGTTTTTCTCTAGCTTCTCTGCAATAAATAATAATGGTGACTTTTCTAACTTATAATGTTAATTATGCATGCTACTTTCTTTACTTAATAAAATATTATTTTAAGTGGAAAGAAATAAGGACAAATCAGAGAATTGAGATTACATTCAGAGTCATGGAATTCAAGAGTCCCAGGAAGTCCCAGGACTCTTCAGTGGTCTTAGAATGGAGTTGACTAAACTATCTTGGGAATCATTCTGCCTTCTGAAAAATAGTCATTTCATGTATTAGAAGCCCTATAACTAAAGCAAGCTAGTCCCCTGCATGTTGGTCTTTGTGTGCTATTTTTGTACTAAATAAGAGCATGTTAATCAGAAGTACTAATATTAAAGTTATGTTGCCATGACTTAGAATATAAAATAGGCTACTGAATTACTGCATACTTAATTTTTATGAAGATGCCTTTTCCTCACTTCTTTCCATCCAACTTCTGTTTTCAACCAATATTTGTGGGTAAGCTATAGCTTTTTCTCCAAATTTTTATGTTACTGCAACTTCTCTACGGCAACCCTCTCCCTCAGCATATTTGCCAAAATTAAATAATGTGGGCTGAGATTAAGTAGAGAAGATTGACAGAGTTGAGGAAATACAGACATGATAGACGTGAGGTTGAGACTCTTTTTTGACAAATGTGGATTTAATACTTGCCTCTCTGTGGAGCAGAAGGAGCCTGGATGGTCGTGGGGAGCCTGAGGTTCATTCCAGAACGCCTCTGGCCATCTGGAATTTATGATTTCTAAGAATGCCTTCAGCTGGAAAATTCTATTATCTTATTATCCAACCTGTTTCTATTCTCTAACTTTTCTCATTCTTCATTTTTTTATTGAGGGTCTGAAAGATGGTTGTTTTAAGCAAAAGTCCTTAATTCACATCAGCTTTAGATCACTAAATTAACCCAGTATTCCTTTGATTTAGCAATGATTACAGAAGAAGGTTTTCTCCCAGTATACTGCACCCACTCCATAGTCTCTCATGAATTCAAACAGCATGAAAGGCCTATTTCATATAATACACCCTGAAGTCAATAAAGCCCAGGCTTTTTCTGAAATAGCTGTCTGTTGAGAGTCCTCTGGAAAAAAAAAAAAAGAGAGATAAAAGAAAGAAAAAGGAACAAGCACATGATGCATTAAACTATCAAAAACTAGTGCATAAAGAAAATGTAGCATTTATGCACAGTGGAGTATCACTCTGACACAAACAATGATAAACTCCAGTCATCTGTTAGAAAATGGATCATCGTGTTACATGAAATAAATCGGATACACAAGCTTCAATATCGCTTGATTTCTCTTACATGGTAAGCCCCAAAATGGAACTAAAGAGCAAAACACCTAAATAGAGGCCAGCTCTTTCTCATACAAAAAAAGGATCTAGAAATGGAGGGAGCAGAGAGGAGAGGGAGTGGAAGGGGATGGAAAACAGATTTAAAATGAGATGTGTACATTGACCAAGTGCCCAAAAGGGGTGTAGTTTGTAGTGCTTGCAAATAGTCATGGTATATATATATATATATATATATATATATATATATATATACATATATATATTGGTATGTGTATATATATATATATGTATATTTGCACTACGGTCAATTTCAAGACACCACATGATGTCTTTCAGGGTGGAGTTGGGAAAGAATATTTAGAATTGGCTCTTTGCAGCGAGCTCCATGTGCCATGAGATGGAGAAGAGAGCCATATCACAGTTCTATCACAGTCCAAGTGGCCAGAGGAGAAAGCCCTAACTCTGTGTGCTAGTGACGGAAAGACTGGAGTTCAGGCAGTTCTTGAGTTGATATTGAAAGGACAAGTAGTCATTAGTCAACTGAGAAAACAGAAAAAGTATGTTAGGGCAGGGAAACAGCAGTCACAAAGCATGAAAGGATTTTCACTAAGAGCAGATAATGTGCAGTAAGCCCTGAGAGCCAAGAAGCGAGCTTGTGGATATTATGTCAGGACTTCTGTAACAACAAAATACAATGATTTGAAACTGTAACAAATGCCTTGTGGGCTGCATGCAAAACAAAGCAGAACAACAACAACAAAACACCAGGCAGCTGACTGGATTTGACTCAAGGGTTGTAGCTTGCTGACCTCTATCTTAGAAGATACAGACTACAGGCTAATTATACTGCAGCTCCCAACTATAGAAAGGGGGTGTTTTTCTCATTCTCTTGAAATGTGTAACAGAGCCAACAAGTCCACCTAACGGAGTTCTGGAAACAGTATTTTATTTGGCTTGACCTCACGGTCCCTGATCCAGTAGCACTGAGAGGTGCTCAGAAGCAATACAAAGTACACAAAATGCTCTTCAGTCACTGTATATCTAAAAACACACAGGATAGCACACTGGATGGATGTCCTGTGCACAGGGAACACAGGGCACCAGTGACTGCACTGGGCTATGATTTGGAGCTATCACTTTTCCATCGAGGGTAGTCATAGAAATGTTCATACCTTTCAACATAAAGCTTAGCTAGAGACAAAAATCCTCACATGTGCTCTATTCTCAAAGGACCTGTCCTTGTAACTGAAGAGAAACAGAACCAGAAAGTAAGGAAGGACTCAGAAAAGCAAGACACAACTCAAAGGGGCACAAAGCCCACATTAAAAATTGTTCCCAATAGCCAAACTTGTAACAAGTTGAGCCCCAAATAAATAAGTAAAACGTTGTAGGATAACCACACTGCAAAAATAAATATCTGTTCATATCCATAGATCATAATTAAGCAGATGTAAAAGAAGAAACAGATCTTCCTTATAGAATAACCATTATAATTGTAAGGGCAATAAAACATATATGATACTTATTATTAGAATCTAATAATTTATTGAAAGCAAAGTTTACCAGTGGATGCTAAACATAATGAGTAAAACTTTGAGAATAAACAGAAAATTTGTGTAGCTTTAAAGTATCTTCTCCAAGACATTTATAATTTACAAAGGAGACACATGGCCAATAGAACCCTAATAATCGATCAAGTTTAATATCACCAGAAGAGGTCTCATTTAGTAGTCCATCATATTTGTTTCAGAGACTGCATCACTTCTGTGTTATTCTAACCAAAATGGATGACCTTAAGCTAATCATTAGTGAGCGTTAAACAAAGTCAAATGGAAGAATATCCCCCCTGATCATTATTCTTCCAATACATCAAGGTCCTGATAAGTTGACACAGATTGAAATAAATGTAAGAAAGAAGCAGAGCTAAGTGCAACGCATCCTATGTTGAGTCTGGGGATAAAAGATAAACACTGGTAAGAACTAAAATACAACTGGTTTGTAATATAAAGTCTCCAGATTACTTAATGTATTTTATCATTGTGAATTTCTTGCTTTTTATTTTACTATGATTAAACAACATATGAACCTCAGGAGAAGCTGGTTCAGGATATACCAAACTACTATTTTTTGCTCCTTTGCTAAAAAATTTAAAATGATGTCAAAGAAGGAAAATAAAGAGAAAGAAGGAGGAGGAGGAGGAAGGAAAAGAAGAGAGGAGGAGAGATGGAGGTAAAGAGAGGCTGAATTAACAGTTTCATTTATGGTATATTTTCCTTGGGTTTCCCCATTTATTTTATTGTCTATGAATCATTAATATCAGAGCTTACTTACATGGGAGGGTATTTTGAAATAGAATTTATTTTTAAAATCACGTTAGGCAGATATTTGACTCATCTGTTGTTCACAAACATCCCCTAGTAGAGGGTAAATTTTAAAACCCTCAGGAGTTACCTACTGCAATAAAGTGAATTTTCTCATTTTACACTTAGGGATACTGAGGTAGTAAAATATTAACACTAAGAGGACAAGGAGTTTTGGGATTATATATTTTACAGTGTACCATGTACATTTTGATATGAATGCATGAATGAGACTTAATAAGATTGCAACTTAGATAGCTAAGAAATGGAAATTAGGTTTTTACCCTAGATATGTCTGATCTCACAGGACAAATTCTATGTACTATAAGAGGCAACATGGATTTTCAGATCATAGAGAAATAGCTACAATTTATTTTTGTGGTCACTGTTCATTTATACCGGTCAATCCATAAAAGACAGAGATCCAGGAAATCTAAGGAGACTGTCTGACTGCTGTGAAGTTTTTTTTTTTTTTTTGAGTGTCCATTTGTTTAAGCAATTAAAAACTAGATGCATGCAGAAACTTCTTAGCAAACCAATACTGCATGTCAAGATGATACAGAAATACATTCTGAGAAATGGCATAAATTGTACCGCAGTGGTATGGCTTCCACTGTGAACAGGAGGAGGACGTTGCTGATGGTTTTGGCTAAATGTCATTTACCTTCCATGGACTCATTTGGCAGAATTTTTCCCAAGCATTTGGCTGAGCTTATTTGAATCTGTCTCAAAGGTCAAGCTTGCATAATATTTTCATTTCTCCACCACAGAACGTGACAATTAATTTAAATCACATCTCATATTTTAGCATTGTAGCACCTTTGGGACTAGACATTTTACTTCTGTTACTTAAAAGATTCTATTGGAAATTGAGGATCTGGATGTTGCAGTTGACCTTCTGGGCCGAAGGTCAGAACGAAGGGCTATAGGGCTGGCTCCACCACACAGGTAAGACTTCAGCTAGCACTTCAAAATGCACCTCTGCAGAGGTGACAGTCATTTAGTGGTCATTTTCCAGTCATTTTTAAATTAAAATGATAAAATAGATGTACAAGAGGAAGTAATTTCAAATCCTTTTATAAAATATCTTTTAAGTTTATTACCTCTGACTCATTTGCTTGATATTTGTTTTTTCACTGAACTACTCAAATTTAATATTTCTGTCCTACATTTCTATCATCGGCATTTATAAGAGAATTATCCACAATTTTTATGATATCTCTTCTGCATAACTGTTTCTATATGATGGAAACAACTGTAGCAGTTCTACTGGGCTGAGAAGTCTTCTGCTTTGCTGTTGTTGTTAAAGAGCATGGCCTTTTGTTTTCTTTGTTTTCATTTTATTAGCATATTAGTATATATCTGAATAGTTCCTTTCATCTTGGGGAATTGGTGTATACACACATCACACTGTTGTAGTCAGGGTTTGCATGGGAATAGATTCAATCCAGGAAACATAATTTATAGGATCATTATATAATAGTCACCCAAAAAGTCAAATTCATAAGAGTACACAGATTTTTCTGTGCACTCGAGACCCTAAGATCCAGCTGAGGGCCTGGATTCTTCAACAGTCTCCCTCCTGACTTCAGCCTAAGCTCTAGGGCCCACACCAGTGTCCCACGCAAGTCCTTAAGTATCCACACTGGGAAGGCCCAATGGCCAGCGGTAGAAACTAGAAAGTCTGTGCCGGTGGGTGGAGGATTTGTGCCATCAGGCTGAGAGATCTGCACTGGAGCCCGAGGTGATGCATAAGGCAAAGATCAGAGATCCCTCAGCTAAGCTGCAGCCATCCCCAGTGACTGAGACCTGAGCTCCTAAAACAGGAGGACAGCTGAGTTTGTACCAGACAAACCAGCCTTGGTAAAGTTTCCCCGGAAAATCAACAGTGTGGAATCTTCTTCTCCAATTCTCCTTTTATGCCATTGACAACACCCTCAGGTAGGTCTTCCACACCCAGAATCTCACTGACTCTGTTCAGCTGGGTGTCCCCACTTACATGATCAGTAGTTAATTCACTGTACTCGCCTTCATTATTTTTACTTCCTTTCCTTACCTTCCAGCCTCCCTCATTCCCAGATGTCTGTTAGATGCCTCCCTTATTCCCAGAAAGACTGTCTCTTGAAAAAAAAAAAAAAAAGGACCTAATTTCAGATAATTACCAGACTATGCAAATTTATTGACCAATATGGATACAAATTAGTTAGCATGTATCTTTTAACTAACTCTACCTCCCAAATGTCAGCAACAACCATTATGTGCTCTACTGGGTCATTGAATTCGCTGAGAGAGATGATCTCAATATGTATTTATCATTTAAAAAACAAAAAAAGTAGCAATGTGAAGCTTGATCTTTATGGCACTTCACAGCCTATAGGGACATCAAATCACCAAGTTGTACACTTTAAGTACAAATAATTTCTGTTGGTCTGTTATTGTCTAGTAAAGATGAGAGGAGATATTTGGTGAATATCATAAATCTAAACTTAAATCAGCTGTGTTGAATTTAAACACCATCAGGGGTAGGCAGGGTGAATGAGCAAAGCAGACAGAATGGGTGCCCTGTCCTGTGTGGCCTGGAACCCATTTCCAGTTGATTGTTATCACTGAGCAGTGCAGGCAAAACTCAGCAATGAAAGATCTTTGATCTTTCAAAGACATTAAGAGCTGGATTTTCAGGAGAATCTCGAGGGTTTAAAGTTATAACTGTAGTCAAATTTTCATAAAACAGTGGCATCCAGATAGTATCATCCTTCAGACTATCAGTTTGAGGTCATTATTTTGTTGTTTTTAAACATCTCCTTTTGATTTTTGTCAGCACCATTGATCTATTAATAGAAATCTCTCTCAGTAACTTGTGATATGGAAAGCCATGATATTAAGATCCAGCTTCACTGGACATTAGAAAAAAGTCATCAGGAAAGAAAAGTATTTTGCCACATATAAAATAAAACCAAACCTACAGAAACCAACAATAATGCATGACCTTTTATTTTATAGCCTCACATGCCTGCATTTCTCAATACCTAGAGAATTAAAGTCAAGAGAGTATATCTCACTTCAGTAAAACAATACACTAAAGATAAGAGAATAAGCCTCACATTAACAAGTCCTTCTCTCTCTCTCTCTCTCTCTTTTAAGAGTAGGAAAATTTAATTGAGAAAGAAAGTTTCTTACTAAGAGGAATAGAAGGGGAACCCAAAAGTAGGTGACCAGGTGGCTTTATTTCTGAGGGGATATTCATGGAGCAAAGTCACAAGGTGAGGCAAGTTCAAAAAGGAACCAAACAATAATATTCAAAAGGTAGATAAACCATGATCCACCAATAAGATTAATATTGATTAAAAGAGAATCAATCCAGTGGGAAAGCAAATCACATAACAAGTATACAAGGATTTCTATAAAAGTGGTTCAGGGATCTTTCTTGGAAAAGATGTTAAGATTTTGGTCCCCTACCCAGCTGTTGATAGCTACTTGGAATATTAATCACCACTATTTATCCTACATAAGTGGTGGTAGTTGTCTCCTTTTATGACACTGGCCTTCAGTGAAGTTCTGACTGTTATGTTGGCTCTTTTTTATCTTCCATATTGGCTTTTTGAGGGCCATCCCTGTTGAATTGCCTGCAAGATATCTAATTAGCCTATCTATCTGCAACAGTTTCAAAATGGTAGCACCCTGGGGAAGTTGTTCCAAAATGGTGGTATCCAAGGGAAGTATTTAAAAATGGTGGAAGGCTAAAGAAGTTGTCCCAAAATGATAACAGCCTGGGGAAGTTGTTCTAAAATGGTGGAAGGCAAAACTGGTTGTACCAAAATGGTGGTAGCCTAGTAAATTTGTTCCAGAATGGCAGCAGCCTGAGGAAGTTATTTCAAAATGGTGGCAGCCTAAAGAAGTTGTTCCAAAATGGCAGCAGCCGAAGGAATTTTTTCCAAAATGGTGGAGGAGGCCTAGGGAAGTTGTTACAAAATGGTGATAGACTAGGGAAGTTATTTCAAAATGGTGGAAGGCTAAAGAAGTTGTTCCATCATGACAGCAACCTAGGAAAGTTGTTCCAAAATAGCAGCAGCCCATGGAAATTGTTCTAAAATTGTGTAGGTCAAAAGAAGTTGTTCCAAAATGGTGGCAGCATAGGAAAGTTGTTCTCAAATGGCGGTGGTCCAAGGAAGTTGTTCCAAAATGGCAGCAACCTCAGGAAGTTGTTCTAAAATAGTGAAGGGCTAAAGAAGTTCTTCCAAAATGGAGGCAACCTTGGGAAGTTGTTCCAAAATGGAGGCAGGCTGGGTAATTTGTTCCAAAATGGTGACAGCCTGGGGAAGGTGTTCCAAAATGGTGGCAGCCTTGGAAGTTGTTCCAGCCAAATCACGCTGTATATAACAAGAGGAGATTCGAGGCATAGTTTCAGGCCTATGTTTCGTGTTGGCCTCTCCCATCTCTGAGTATGTTTTGCTCACTCTGTTTTTCCTGATTACTATGCTATGAACCTATCACTTTCCAAGCACCATCTCCAGATCCATTCTCATTCCTCTGAAAGGGTGCTATTCCCACCCTTCACTCCTGGTTAATAAACCTACATTAGTGATACAGACTAAAGAGCCCCAGGTTCCTGAATGAGTTTCCTGGACCCTGTGCCCTCCACATTCATCTCCCTAATCATGTCTAGTTTTTATCCTACCATGTCTTCTCTTTCCCAGGTCATGATCAACTCCTAGACTCTTTCCAGAGGTAGATGTTTCATATAACTTGCCCTTAATCTTCATGAAAGACAGTGCGGTGACACAGTTCCATATCCTCATGATCCCTGCTCCTCTGTCCACTTCACAGTGGCCTATCACTGTGTGCTGCACTGGCTGGAGATGAAAAAAATACATGTAGAGGCACTTAGCACTTGCCTGAGGCCATTCCTGGGATCTACAAACAGGGGGAATGAGAATGCGGTAGACACTTGGGGCAAACTTCTGATGCAAATTTATGTCTATTCAATACTTAGAGGGCATATGTTTCTGTTGTTTCATTTACTTGCAAATTTGAACCCAACAAAAAACCTTTGTTAAAATCCTTGTTAGGAATGAGTGACTTTTGCACACTGATTGCTGTTAAGAACACTGGCTTGTAATGTAATTAAGAGATGCTGGAACCACTGCGTCTTCTTGAGTCATGTGAATACTCTGTGAATGTCTTTGTCCAATGAGTTGATTTACAGACTCTTTTTTTTATAAGTTATGCTAAATTAAAAGCAAGCTCTTAGTGAAAGTGTCACTAGCTTTCATCTATGATTTTGCTGTATATGAAATCCTATTTTCCATCTCCTATTTTCTTATTGTCCCTTATGCAACTCAACAGTTGGTTGGTCTCTGTTTTAGTCCATGACATTTTCAGGGAAAATATATGTGTGTGTGTGTGTGTGTGTGTGTGTGTGTGTGTGTGTGTGTGTGTGTGTGTGTGTGTGTATGTGTGTGTGTGTGTGTGTGTGTGTGTGTGTGTGTGTGTATCCCACCCCATTTCAGTTGCCTTAAAGAAATCCAGTTTTACCTTTGCTTATCCTTCTAATGCAGAGAAATATCAGAAGTTCTATTAGAAATGTTTACTGCATATTTCCAATTCAAATGGAAATAGCTTTCACTTTTGATCCTGCAGGAAAACCTAGGAAAGTGAGGAAGTACAATACTTTCTTTGTGTAAGCCTGGGCTGTATGACCGCTGCAGACAGGGCTTGAGCACTGGGGCTGAGAGACCAGAAGACACATTCCAGCCGTATGTTTGGAAGAACAGGCAGCACAAATGGCTTAAGTCAATTATAACCCTTCTCTCACAACCATCTTGTGGGATGGATCCTGTTATTATCCGGATACTTCTACCTAACAGTCAGCCAACTCTTCTCCTAACTGGCTGTATGTTTGAAATCCACTTACTCTTGAGACTGATCATAAAATCAACACACTGACAAAGCAACTGTTTTAAATTCCAAACATGCACACAACCCAGAACCATAATTACTTCAACTCTAGGCCCAAAGGGAAAGTGAAGTTTGTCGTGTCGTATGCTCACCCAGTTCTGAGAACTCTGTCCATATTTCACAAATGCCAAAGAAATCCTCAGAACACTAGTTCTCAGATTTGAGGGCCAGTGTTCGCTTGGACAAAGTGCGAGACAGGGAGTAATTTGCTTTCAAAGGGAGCATAAATGGGAGATGCTATGTGCGCTTAGATTTAGTTTGATCGTGTTAGCCTGGGGCCTGTGGAAAGGGAAAGAAGGACTGCTACTCTAGGGGAGCTTGTCCTGCTCAGAGTGGCTGGTCTCATACACACTGGCTGCAGAGCTTGGCCTGGGCCCATATGGAGACACAGCTCCTGGTTCTAATTGATAAGTCTAATTTCCCCAACAACCTCAGAGAGGAGAAATTCTTTAGCAGAGTCAAACTGACATATTCTTTATTTTTTTAAAGGTAAAAATGCTAATAGATATTGTTTTTAATGTTACAAAACAAGCTGGGCAGTAAGAATAAAAATATCATTGGGTGTACACAGCAATAATCCAACAAGTCAGTGAGACTATTAGTTTGTAGTTAGTATAATGCCAGTTAAGTGAATATTCATACAGGTGTGTTGTATATGTTTTAAAACTTCAGCAGACAAGTATTAGTTTCCTACTATACACTAAGCACTGTGTTAAAAGCAATGTAGTTAAGGGTGGCAAATGCAATGAAAAAATGTGGCTCTAGACTTATGGATTTCCCAACATTGTAAGAAAACAGACATTAATTGTCAAACAAGATGTTGCATCATCTGGGACAAATGTGCCTGCCTAGGTGCACTTCTGTCGCCTGGGAGTAGCAAGGCGCCACCAACTTATTGTGGATCACCTCCGCCATGAGAAAGCTTGGCCCAGGCACCTGGAAACTTGGTTACAGAAGTAGTGGCACAGATTCCTTATCGTTCCTTAAATGAAAACACAGGCCCCACTGGAAATTGCCGATATAAGTTACAAAGCTAAAACACACATGGTGAGTCTACTGTGGCCCTAGCCACAAGAACTACACATATGTAGCCTCCAGGGCGGGATTCGAGGGCAAACAAGGCTGGATCTTGGTTTAGCAACTATTTACCTCTGTCCCAGGATCAAAGGGACAGAAAACATCTGTCCACTGTTTCCTAGACAAATGCCCAGACAGGATGTTCAAAGCATAAGCACTGAGCTTACAGTTAAGAAGCTACTTGGAGAAGTAGATTTCCAAATGGATTCACACTTGGACTGGGTGTATTCACAAGTGACTCCTTTGACAGACAAGCATAAGTCTGAGCACCTCGGAAATGTTTACTCGTTTATGATGTGAACTTAAATTTTCCTGCACTTAATACAACTCGATAGCTATACATGAAGGAGAATCATCATTTTTCTCGTGCAATTCTCCTTTTGTAAAAAGTTGAAATAATGAAAGACAACTGTGTTCACAAATAGGTCTTACTCTGAAGAGAATATTGAAATTTTGTTCAGTTATATCTATACGGGCATGAGCGATAGCAAGTCCATTTGGGATGTGCTCATGCATATTCATGAGCACATAGGCATGTGCATATCTCTGGGTGCACCACGGTGGGTTTAAAGTTGATATACGGTGAGCAAAAGCAATTGTCTATAGTTACACATAATAAATCTTGGGAGAACTGTTCCAAATAATAAACAACGGGAATAAAAATGTGCTACATAATAAGCTAAGTGTTGCCATTCTCTCCAAGCACTCACTCATGGGAAGATGTTTGATTCGGTGCAGATTCTGAGTTACCGAGAAAAATGGCAGTTAATTACCCTTAACACCTAGGCAGGAACACCTGGGAAAAAGAAAAAGACTATGAAATTAGCACCCGTGACTGACTTAAATATATCACTTTAGTTCAATAGAATTGACTAACATAAGTCAAAATCAGGTCATAAAGAATTATTTTCTTTTGTATGGCAAAATGCCTTTATTTGATACATCAATTCCTTAATGCATCCTGACTTTTATTGATTTTGTTCCTGAACAGGTCCACTGCCAAAAGCTGAGTTGCAAGTATGTGTTTCCAGCACAGTTTTATGAATCAACCATAATATGCTATAGCTGTATAATTCTACAATTATAAAATGAATTTTCATTGTATTCTTGTAAGCTGGTGCAACATTGTGCGTGTTTTCCTCTCCTTCTGCCTGGGAAAGCATTCAATTGCTGAGAAAGAGGACAATATTTCATAGTATTTGGCACACAGATAAAAATGATGTTTGGAAAAATTTAAGTTGTATGTCAATCTTGAACAACCATAAAATACTTGAATGACTAGCAGGCTATGAATTACTTTATACAGTTCTCTACATTTATGGGAAATTCTGTTATGGAACTGGCACTGTTACTTTGGAGGCATACATTCACGCCATTCTCCATTTATTTATTCAACAGATACTTAATGGAGTGTATATACCACTTATGTAACTCTGTGACAACTTCTGGGGATAGTAAACTGTTAGAATGATAGGATAGATGCATATATTTTATATTTTCTTCTAGAGAATATACAGATCGCTGTAACTGTCTGAGTCCTATTGGAAAGTGGCTACTATTGGAGGGTAACATGTGCTCACTGTTCCACAAGTGTGGAAAGCCACAATGAATGTCCAGAATTTTTTTTTCATACTCTATGTGTAGAATAATGAAACATCGTATAGGAAATTTAAACTAAGTAACTTTTACTAAAAATTATTTAAACACTTTAATTAAGTCATTCTTTTATATGTGTATATATAAACACAGAGAGAAATATATAATTCAAAACTTAGTAAACTTGCCAAGCTACGAAACCATCACCACAACCCCATTCCATTCTGCTTCTGGGATTCCAGCAAGGTCTCTTGTGCCTGTTTACAGTTAATTCCTCCCCTCTCCATCCCCAGGCAACCACTAATCTACTTTCTGTCTCTCTGAATTTTTTTCTAGGCATTTCATATAAATGCAGTAATAGTACAATAGGTGGTCCTTTGTGTCTGATCAAGCCACTCTTTTAAAGCATAGCTTTCAAGTTCTTGCTAAATTAGATTATTTTACAATTCATTCATGTACCTTATAACTCTAGGAATTCTCATTAGGCATAATGAGAAGACTCAGAACTTCGAGTTTGCATAGTAAGAAACAAAACAACCTAGACAGTTTGTTTGTTTGAATGACCAACTCATGGAAACTAGATATAAATACAGTTGTTGCTATCTATGCCTATAAATTGATTTAATTCCTCCATAGTTTTTGTAGTGATGACCAATGAATTATATATTTTAATTATGTATTTTGCAACCAAATTTATCAAATTTAATCATACTCTTAAGTAAAATTGGAAAGAAAAATCTGAAAATCTTGACTTATCTTTATGAAATTCAGTGTAGTCACTGAATTAGTTTTATGGCACATAGTTTTATGGCTAGGTGCATTTTTTCAATGTAATAATAGGTTATTGAACACAGATCATGTGCCAAGCACAATATTTTGTGCTACAGATTCAGTTTGTTAAAATTGTCAGAAAAAATGCAGATGGATAGGTAAGTAGATTCATCAATGACATAGAATTATTTCTAACTGGGTGAAGATATTTTGTTTTTGCTTTTCTTTGGAGATTCATTGCTAAATATTCTCATGTAGGCAAGAACAAACAGATGTTTTCTCCTTGTACATTACTTGTAAGAAAGCAATATAAACTCTGCTGGAGTACTTTATTGGTAAAATACCCTGAAGAGTTAGGGTTAGGATTAAAACAAGAGATAATTATTTTTTTTAGTTATATGTAAAGATCTAGATAGGGAAACCCAGAATAAGGAGTTAAGGCCTATTAAATAAGAATTTCAATTTTAAATGACTAAAAGAAAGTATAGAGAAATATTATTTTGCAACACAATCACTGGTTGTGTAGTATATGAGATATACTAAATTTCTGCATTGGGTACATTCATGGCTACTGTGTCTGTGTTGGTGAAGATAACAATGAGGAGTGGGGATTTATAAGCATCACAGTATTATTTGACTGTGTCCAAATGACTGGAGAAAGAGTTGATTGTTAACATTGTAAACACAGGGCAGGAGAGTTAGCTCATTGCTTCTGAATTTGCCTGGCAAGTGCTAGTCTCATGTTCGATCCTCTGTACCACATATCACAGTGCTGGGCTTGGTGGCTCACACCTATAATCCCAGAGTTTGGAGGCAGAGGCAGGAGGATTGCTATCAGTTCAGGGCTTGCCTGGGCTACACAGTGAGTTCAGAGCCAGCCTGAACTACAAAACAAGACCCTGTCTCAAAAAAAAAAAAAAAAAAAAAAAAAAAAAAAAAAATATATATATATATATATATATATATATATATATATATATATAACAAAATTATAGACACACATATGCCAAAACTCTACTGAAGTACTCAAGAGAAGTAACTTTTGTGAAAGACCAGAGTAAACTCAGAACTTTTTCTTTAAAGTTAAAGAAAATATTTACATCTAACACAGTTGTTGCATATGAGCTTTAATTCAAATGTAGTTCCCTTGATCTTCCCAGTGGGAGAAGTTGTCTTTCTTACTAGTTGTCTATTGCTATTTATTGCTGCTGAACACTGGTAATGGTAAGGGTGGGGCTGACCATTCTGTTTCCCCATTTCCTATGGAATCTTAATACTTCACCTCCAAAACCTCAAATTTCTAAGACTCTTTATCCACGTTGGAAAGAGAATTTCTTTGGTTTAACTGACTGTTCTGATGTTAGTGGCCAGATCCACTCCATGTAACCAAAGACACTTTCATGGAAGCTCATGGCTTGGGGAAGGAGTGAGAAGGTTTCTTTGCAATAGACCATTTCAGTTTGTCTATTTTGACTGATATAGAAGTGAAGTGCTTTACATTTTTAAAAGCTATTTCTTCATAATGGTCTGATATTGCCTCTTACCCTTGAACATGTGATGAAAAATTCTAAGATTCTTCATTAAAAAATAGAGAATATATGAGAAAGCCATGGAAGAATAAAAAAGCACTTTAATCTTGCATTCATTCAGTTCTTGAATAGTTATATGAGAATATACAGAACAAATATTCAACTAGTATTGGTTCCATAACAAAAGACCAGCTAATTCTTCATTCCTCTGGGAAAGGATAAATTCTCAAAACCGTCCCTCTGAACTAGTGATAAACTACAGCTGGGGATGCAGAGAGTTGCTGAGGCCCTCCATCAAAACTACAGGTACTTAGTAACCTTAAATTTAGAAATAACACTACATCCAAATTTATCAGTGGACAAAAAGTTTATTTAGATCATAGAAATTCTATTTCTCAGCTGTAAATCCCAAGAGGTAAATGCTTATTTAGAAAGTTTGTTAAATTATCAAAAAACTTCAGCTGTGGTCTTTCACAGCCTACATCTTGGATGACTTCTTCCCTTTTGCAAACACTGGGGTTCTGACAAGCTTCAGGACCTGCCATACAAGACCTATGATATTGTTACAAAATGTTTTCTAGCTTTTATCTCAAAGATATGGAAAGCAGTATAATTAAGTCAGCCTGTATAATCACCTACTGTTATTATCAATCTCCATGATACATCAACCTGTCCAAAAGAGACATTTATCTTAAATATTTTTTCTTTCTTTCTGTGTATTGTTACAAAAGTTTAAAAGTAAAGAAACAGATTCTCAGAGAGCAGGACAGAGGCCATTTTCCCAAAGAGTTAAATTTTATTGAGGTTTTATTTACAATCCACAAATACCATTTTTTTAAAGTGCCAAGTTTGCATTTTAAAGTAAGAATCATAAAACAATGTCATCATAATCACATCTCAAAGAAGTTTGATAAGAAAGAAAACTTTCATAACCTCCAAATGGCAACTGTTATTATGGGTATTATTCCTTTTTTAATGTTTTTTAAAAATTAATTTTATTGTGAATAAGTACATTTTATATATGTATAATGAAAATGTCTGTAAACAGTATGCACAAAATTTCAGGGCCTAACATAAGTTTATAGATGTTCTTCCATATTGGTATATAATCTTTATAATCATCACCCTCAGTATTACTTGGTGATTTAATAATGTGCATTTGGTTGATCATAGTATAACCTCAGGTTAGCATCAGACATTCACTTTTCCCAATGTTCAGCAATAATAAATAAAGCTTTATTGAAATTTCTGTTATTTTCTTGTGATAGAAAACCAGATAGGAGATAAGTGCATTATAGCTTTGATTGTATTAATATACTTGAAATCCGCCCCCCCAACTATAGTCCTGATTAAAAGCACGAAGAGTATATGAAGGGTTCAAATTTATGGGCATTGTTTACTATTACCTACATATTTTTGCAATTAATTCATTTAAAGCTATTGTTAAAAGATGTCATTATCAATATTTTAAAGATATCATTATTCATACTTTCTTCATTATTAATAAGACAGAAGATGTTTCATCTTTTGTGCAATGACCGGAAGCCCTTTCTCCATTATTTTATGACCTCAGTACAAAATGTTTTATAATTTAATTCAACTAAATTGCTAGGAAGTTTAATATTGTGTGACAATGAGTGAAATTTTTATATGAGAAACTCATACATGTATCTAGAATAGCGTTGATACAGTAAAGTAGAAGGTATATAGCAGACGGGGGGATCCTTTCCAAAAGGGGGGAACAATGGACAGAGGAAGGGGAGGGAGAAAATAGAAGTGGGATGGGAAAAAATGAAAAAGACAGTCATTGAAAAAAAGTTTAAAAACCAAGAATTTAGCCCAGTGGGATGTCACCTGCCTGGCAAGCACAAAGTCCTGAGTTCAATTCCTGATACACACACACACACACACACACACACAAAATTGAAAATAAAAGTTTTGCAAACAGAAAGGGGACCAAATTTGGAAAGGAGCAAGGAGGGAGGAGTAAAGGATAAAAAAGATTAAAATGTATGTATATCACAATACCTGTAATCAGTATTATTAGTACTACATATTAATAAAACATTTAGAGAGAAAACCTTTGGATTAGTCCTCGATTGAGTTATACTGTCAAGATCTATCTATCCTCAAGAGACTTCTTAATTTGTGCTTCATCAAAGACATTAGTTAAAAAGATAGTAAAATCAAAGACAATGGTAAAAATGTCAGGATCATGCATATTTATATGTTGGGGATTATGTAAGTATTCTACCAAGAAGACTAGGGTGAAAATGATTCACCTACTTCCACAATAATTATACAGCCGTGACTCAGTTCACAAACTTAATTTTTCCCATGACTGAGATGGCAGCCAGAATCATGGAACAAATTCCGTGACCAGAATCATGAAAGAATTAATTTCTTGAACCAAGGTGCCAATGTATCTAAAAGTTGAATGTGTTCAAATGGACTAATCAAAGTGCTGACCGATAGTTGCCTTTCTACTGTGCTTCACTTGTGTAAGGTTCAGTTTGAAATCAAGAAATGAAACTTTACTTATCTGAACATAATGATAATCTGATACTTTGGAAAAATGCCACTGTTATCACTGTAAAATGAGTCAAGTACCCCAATGTGTCACCAAACTTCATGATAAGAAAGGAATTATACAACTTCAACAGCATGACAAAATGTCTGCTCAAGTGTTACTGCATGGTATATAGTCTTCTTCATAAATTTTAATTTGCTTCATTATTCTCTATGAAAAATACCCATTATTCATAATAAACTAAGTAACCAGCTGATTAGAATTTGGCCCAAGGTACTAGAGGCAAAATATAATCCTGAGCATTCAGAGTCCCTCTTTTTAAAATCTGAAATGTTAAATAAGTCAAAAGAAAAAAAAATAGTCTAAATGAGCAGTTGGTAAAGCAATCAGCCTTTCATATTGGAACAAGCAACAAACATATGCAAGGACCTTAGCATTTCACCTTTGATTTATAGCAGTCTTGGAAAGGAGCTTAACAAGGTGGTACAGAGCTTCCAGAGCAGTTGCAGTCTATTTATTGTCTAAGTTGTTAAAGATGTTAATTAGATTAGGAATTTGCTGAGGCTCTTTTATTCCTTGCAGAAAGAAGAGTGTTTCTCGTGTTTCTCTTTGAAATTCGGCTTTGTGGCAAAAAACACAGGAAAGAAGAAATCCTACACTCAAGGAAATTGTAGGGTCCCATTGAATTCCATAAAATTGTAACAATTCCAATAATAACAGTTACAAAAGAGCCAAGAAAGTACCAGACCTGTTTTTTAAAATAATATACTTCAACGATTCCTGCATTGTTTGATGTATAGAAGGCAAGAAGTGGGCAGACCGTGGATGGTATATCTCAGAGACCTGGGCTCAAGGAATGGAAATCGTATCAGGGAGCAAATCTAAGCGCTCACTGTGACAAAACAAAGCATTTCTAGAAAAACAACAGCCAGGGCTTTTTATTCTAGTGCAATAAACATCACTCTGTATGTCATTTTAATATCCTGGACAAATGTTTTAATAGTAAGCCATTGCACAGGCATTGAAAAGGTTATGAGATACTTTGCTTTTTTAACACAATTCCAGAAATATATTTTGTCTTAAATTAAACAAAAGAAAACTAAAAGAGTCCAGCAATTTACTTACCTTAAACAAAAATAACATGAATAAAAATCTGTCAGAAATGTAAGTGAAAGTTTAAGAAACAAGAATTCCATTCAATTAAATGATCCTTGATGACAAATAGAGTACTAGAATAACTTCTCAATAACAATATCAGTAAACATCATGTTATAAAATGTATTGTCATGCTTTGTGATTAAAAACTATTTCCCTGGGACCAGGGATTTAGCTCAGTGGTTCCGGTGCCTGTCTTGCAAGCTCAAGGACTTGGGTTCAATCCCCCAGTAACCACATACAACACCAATTGTGGTACAATCAGTACCACATACCACAGTGCCAGGCGTGGTGGCTCCCACATGTAATCCCAGCTCTCGGGAGGCAGAGGCAGGAGGATTGCTGTGATGTGAGTCTGAGGCTGAGCTCAGGGCCAGCCTAAGCTACAAAGAGAGACCCTGTCTCAAAAAACAAAAACAAAAACAAAAAACCCTGTTTCCCTAAAATTGCTTAAGGTAAACTTTGAAACAGTTATGCACACTTCTTTATATATGAAGGGTGATTATCATGTAAGAAGAAAATACATCAACAAGAGCCTGAGTTTGATCCCAAGTACCACGAAAAAAACCCCAAACATATATGTACTCCCACACATATATGAAATATACATATATATATGTATATATGTATATGAAAACATACATCATAAAGCAATACAAATACAAAGTATCTTAGGCTTGTAAAATAGATTGTCTGACAATCCAAAAAACTTATCTAGGGTGGAGATTTAGTCAAAAATGAAAATGCTTCCAACAAAATTCCCTTATATACCTCTAAGAGTAACTAATACTTATGGAGAAAGAACTTTTGACTTTGTGAACCAGCATTTTGGCCTGCAGAGAGAGCACTCTATCATTTAGAATAATTTAAGTTAACCCTTCATCCTGCGTGATCTTGATTTTCTGTCCTCCACCTCCACTATCTCAGTGGCTGTTGTGGGAGGGGAAATGGTAAAGTCGACAACCAGTACATTTCAAAAAACTCCCGAGCACCATGATACAGTTAAGCCTGCCTTCATCAGTGAGTCTTTAAAATACTTAGAATCTATTTAAGTAGTTTCAAAGTAGTGGCTCCTCTCAGAGTGAAAATATTTTTCTTGTAATCCCACCCCATCAGTGTTGCCAAGAACTGAATACACATTTGTGTGTAAAACAGAATTCATATGTTGAATCCCATCACCCAGCATGGCTATGGTAGGATATGGGACGTCTAGGGAAGTCTTTCAGGTAAAAGGGGATGATAAAGTAGGGACCCTGATCTGACAGGATCAGTGACCTTGTAAGTCAAGAGAGTGCTCATCCACTTATTCTCCATGCACTGCGCAAATGTGAGCGGGCAACTGTCTCCAGCCAAACACCGAAATGGCTAGTGCTTTGGTCACCAGCTCCGAGGTGTTAATATTGGGAAGAAAATAAATCTCTTATTATTTAAGCCATCAGTCTTGGTGTATTTCATTTTACCAGACTAATACAGATGGTATATATGCAGGGGATTACCCCAAGGAATGCAAGAATTTTTCTGTATTTTGTAAAGATTGTGATACTTGTTTGGGGGAGTTGCTGGTGAAAAATCATAACTTTTTGCTTCGGTTGTAACCTGATACACTGAGCATACTCTACAACAACAGCAATCGACTTAAATCTACAATGCTATTTCACCTTATCAAAAATATTAATTTGTAATATTTTTTCTGCTTCTTCATACTCCACCGTTTGACCTCTAGAGCCTAGTAAATTTCAAAACTCATTAATACTGCTTTCAGTGAATATGAAAAGAGATGATATATTGAATAAGTTCTTTTTCTACTTGCTGGTAATCGTTAAAATGCATCAGGTTAAAAATTATATTAGCATTACAATAATGTTTATGAATATAACTATTTATTTCTATAATACATACATTTATATGTTTGACAGTGTTATAGTGCATTTGGTAACCTTTCTTATTTTAGTATAATAGCAATTCCACAATTTAAGATCTACATTATAGTTATTATAATTGCATATTAAAAGCTTTGTATAAATTTAAAAGTTGCAATTAAAACCTAGTCAGTCTCAAATACATAGTTCTGCTTCAAAATAATTACATATTTATGAAGTCATGTTCTTTTTTATTTATGCCTAAATTTTTTTAAAATGAGAAGCTAAAGATATTTAAGACACAGGAATAAAAATTAGTTCAATATCTGTTACAAGTTAAGGTATGTTAGAAAGTGGATGGGCTGCTAGGAATGTATCATTATGCTGGCTTTTTAAACTATTTTAACAACAACAAAAAAGTTTCTCCTTGTATTTGAGGAGTGCTTGATTATCATCAAAAAGAAAAAGTATCAGAATCATGAGTTTATCTGTATTGCATATTCACACCATGTATTATTGTTGATCATTCACTTTGTAATGATTTGAGTACTTCTCTTTATCCTTAACTGGATTTTGTATTCTCATAGGGCAGAAATCACATTATGATTCTTAGATTTTGGGCAAATATTCTATTTTACTCAGCTGTTTTTTTTTCTTTGTAAATTTCATTTCATTTTTGCTCTAGAATTCTACCCCCTCTTGCCTTTTAGGCAAGAAATCCCGTGGCTACCTTCTTCACGATAAAGATCCAAGAAAAGGTGAAGAGAAAATTAAATGAGATTAGAAAATAATTACAATAATGGAAAATTCTTGAATGACCACCAAAATGAGAATAAATTACAGAAAGAAATATTAAATAATACAAGATAAAATAATAGAAGCCGTATCATAAAAACAATCTAGGTTACAATATGTAGACATTTTTGAAGCTAATAAATAAAAAATAAAAAGCTACTATATGCATGAAGAAAATTTTCCAGGTTATAAAAAAGCGCTGACTTGGGGATCCTAGAAGTTATATGAAAGTTCAAGCAAAACCAAAGCTCCAAATTCAAGAGCAAAGACTCATGCACAAAAGAAATAGTCCCAGAAAATTGTTAAATTTCAAGATTAAAGAATTCTTTTAGCATCCAAAAGGAAGAAAAAAAGATTACTTTCAAAGAAATAAGATCTAATCAGGCTCATATTCCTGTGTTTTGTGACAATAAACATTCCATAGTGCAGTGAAAAAAATCTTCAAAGATTTAACAGAGGGGGAGAATTATGATCCAATCATTTTACTGTAGTATAAAGACATCCTTGGATTTACAAGGTTTTGGAAAATGTACCAACATACTACTTTTTCTTTCCACAGTTTTCTATGTGGTCAGATGACTAAATCAAGTGCAAAACCCCAGAGCTGGGGAGTCATAGTAGAAACAGACTTGCAGTTAATACTCCACACAAGCTGAAGATCAGAGAGTATGTGAAAGAAAATGAATACTTTCTTAACATTACTGGAATCAGAAAACTTTCCATTTTTGAAAAAAATTTATCCAGTTGCTTAAACTCGTGCTACTAACATGACCTGGAGCTAGTATTTACATCCAGATTTTTCAGCTTTCAGAGGGAAATGAATTAATTTTGAGAGTTTGAGTCACAGCCGAAATAATTACCATTGTTCTGTCAGCACAGAGTACAAGAGGAAAATGGAAATGTGGAGAATTTAGCAGGCATATACAGTAAATATATTTCAACAAATATACCTATAGCATGTATCATCTATAATTCTATATTAAATAAAATAATCCAAGTAATAAAAATAAAGAAGAATGTAGTCAAAAAGTGATCACCTTCACTCACAAAAAGGACTTAACATAGTTTATTTTTAATTTAATGATGACATATTTGGAGGTCATATACATTTTCATGTAATATTGTTATCAATAAATAGAATTAAAATCACATTTCTAACAAAGAAATGCCAAAGGTAAAATAAAGCAGCCATTTTATATAGCAAGAGAGAAAGAAAAAAAGAGTAAATAGATAACAACCTAAGTAATGTCTTCGTGACTGAATTTGCTGCGTCCTTAGAATCTTATTTTATTGACATATTGGTTCAGAAATATACACTCTTGGGGTTCCCTGTTTGCTCTTTCTCAGCCTCCTCTGCCAGGCTTGCTTTCTCACTATGGGCGTGGCTCATGATGGAAGTGTGCTTCTCTCAGTTCTGACGGCTAGAATGGGAAAGAGCAAGGTAGACCCCTGTCTTAGGAGAGTCACTTTCTCATGCGTACCTGCTTTCTTGGTAAACCATACAGCTGGCTTTCTGGAGTCTCTTTCAGAAAGTGCCAATCTACTTCCTCAGATTCTGTCCTGCTGATTTACTTATCTCCAAGTAGTCTCACCTTTGGGGTCAGGATTTCAACATATATATTTGTGGTAGGAGACCACTTCGAATATATGAAAAAGGCTGAGGCCTTTTCCTCTTATTATAGTCTTCAAAAACTATTATTCCTATTACTGAGTCCATTAATTATTTTTGCTTTTCTATTTCCCAACACACAAATTATCTTACAAAATATTTCTTTAAAAATTTCTCTTGAAACTCAACATGATGTAATTTAAAAACCTTCAATCCCCACCTCCTCATATCAGGATTCCCCACCAATGTCCCTGAATTTAATAAAACTCATTGCCATCCTGCTTTGCCAGTCATAACCTAGGAATGATTCTGGTTTTACTTCTTTCCAAAGGCTGTTCTTCCACCTCATCAATTTCAATTAGTCATACAGGTATTTCTAGTTAACCTAAATACTTTCTATCAGGTCTCCCTATACCTATCTTTATTTTCCCCAAACATTACCCCATTAGATTAGAATTTTTAAAAAGGCAGATGTCAGCATACCATTCTTCTGTCTAAAAGCCTTTCTGTGTTTTTTAAATTGAATTACCATATGTCTCCACTTATGCCCATGTCTGGGCATAAATTTTCCTAGTGCCTCCTCTCATTCTCCTAAATACCCCAACTTCCAAGGTTGTTTATACTGCCATTGTCCCTATGAATGTTTTCCTGATCTGATGAATTCTTTGCCTTCTTTTGCCAATTTTCTCCATGATACATCTGAACTTACTTTATCTACACTAGCCACAGTAATTATCATTTTCATTTACATTATCCTATTCTTTCTCCTTCTCTTTCTGTCTCTCTCCCCCTCCCCTCTCTCCCTCTTTCTCCTTATTCTTTTTGTCCTCTCTCTCTGTCTTTATCTCTCTGTTCCTTCTATTCCTTCTCCCCTCTTTTTAACTTGAGCCAGTTATATTTCAGCATTTAAATTTTTTTATACCCTTTTTAAAACTTGGTGATTTTTGTGCTATGACAACACTTACAACAGGTATTATAATTGTTTTTTATTCCTTGCAATACAATAAAGATATTAGCCCTGGGATATCTTGTTCATCATTTTATGCCCAGTTCTCAGTCACCATCAGTTCATAAATATCCCTCAAAGCCATAAAAATGTAAGTACATTCTTGAGCATCTTAAAAGAATGAAAAGAATATGAGTCATAACAACTTAAATCATCATTCAAAACTCTTTCTAGTATATGTGAGGGTTTTTTATTTTCATTTCCTTGGAGTATTTTAGTAAAAGTTCAATAGCCTTTGAAGAAGGCAAATATTTCTTTAAAGGAAGAGCAGCATATTTATTGTGTGTTTAGAGGATGTCAAACATGCTGCTTTTCCCTTATGGTTGTATTTCTGTAGCTACACACATCATCTAAGATCAATCCATTTTGTAGTACTTCTCTAAATCCCAAAAAGATTGAGAAGAAGATTTCCAACTTTCCTTCTCAACAAACACAGCTGCCTGGTTTTGGCAACCAGGCCTGCTCTGGTTCCCTCTTCCCTTCCATCCTGAGTAGATGCATGTGTCCTCTTCCGGGTCTTCTTTCTGTCCCCTTCGTTTATGGTTAGCCTTCCCAAATTCTATTTTTGTTAACAGTCACACGTGCAAAATATTCTGTGAAGATACATGCTCTTGCCCATCAGCTCGGCTTCCATGGCACAAGAAGCCTTGCCAAATGCAGGGACTGGAGGACAAACGACGGCTACTGATGCGCTGTGAAGCCTTTCCGTCTTCTGTGTCTTGACCAGTCTCTCCTCTAGTTCAGGTTTCTGTGTGGTATTTCACCCTGTTGCCCCTTTGTTCTGTGGCTGGAGTGTTAAGTGTGGATGAGATAATTCTTGGATCAAATCCAAAGAGTGCTTTAAAACTTTAATATATGTGGGTAACGAAAAAAATGAGCTCACACTACATATGACCCAGAGTACTTGAGTGTGTTACTGAATTACCCTTAGGTAACTACCAGTGTGTCTGGGTGGCCATGGGTAGGAAAGGAAGGTGAACAGTGTCTTTGAGTGTGTGTGGTATAGAGAGATGTGGGGAGGAATAGTGGTTTGCTACATCAGTCCCAGTATATTTATAATTTTAATTGGTGTATCATTTACATAAGTTTATATTTTATATATCTGTGTGGAAGCCTTGTATTTTATGTGTATATATTTCACTGTTCCTCAAACTGCTAGAATTTCTATTAAAAACCTAATATTAGTTTAGTACCTATGTGACTTTTAAAACAAAAAAGGATTATAAAATTTCTAATATTTTTCGAGCTTATCCAAATACCTGGAATGTTCATTTAAAATCAACTCCACTAATAATTCATTATTACCTTGAATGGAATGTATGCATAAGATAAACTCTTTAGAGGAAAACAATGATACTGAAAAGCATAGTTAATATGATTGAAAGGCTCTATAACAATAATTGAAGATTTCTCTGCTTGCTAAATGGTTCTGCAGGTCCAAGGGATTAGGAAAGGTCTAAAGAAAGAATGTAAAATGAAGTGGTTTTATAGTGTAAATGTACATATGGATTTCTCAAAGTATAGAGACTCAAATTCTTTTGACACACTAGAAATCATTAAGTCTATTCTTTTGTCTTTAGATTGAGTATATACTGAAGAATGGAAAAGTATAATTGCAATTCAACTCAAGGAAAAATTTATGTCTAGTATACAGGGAAGTCTTAAACCCAAGAATCTTTCATTTTGTTTAATGTACAAAAGCATTAGACTTCTAAAATTTTGTATTAACTTTTTACTCTGATATAGAGATGTTTAATAATAAGACATAGTTCCTTTTCAGTGGAGGAAAGATAGCCCCTTTAATAAATGGTGCTGGAAAATCTGGGTTTCAACCTGCCAAAAATTAAAGCTAGATCCATGTCTTTTACCATGTACCAAACCAAAATCAAAATAGATTATAGACATAAATATTAAAACAGAAACACTAAACCTACTGGAAGATAGGTGGGGTAGAATTCTAGGAAACACTGACATAGGGAAACGACTTTGTGAACAAAACCTCCTCAACGTGGAAATTAGCAAAAAAATAAATAACTGAGATCTCTCTTATTAAAAAGCTTCTGGACATCAAAAGAAACCAGCTACAGAGTAAAAAGACAACCTACAAATCTGAAAGAAAGGTTACTAGCTATTCCTCACGCAAAGGACTACTATGTGGAATATAAAAAGAACTTTAAAAAATCCACTCCTCCAAATTTAAAGTCCCAATCCAAAAATGGGTGTCTGAAATCCTCAGACATTTTTAAGGTGAAGAAGTAAAGGCAGTAAAGGAACATATAAAAATGTTCAACATCACTGGTCATTCAAGAGGTACAGAATAAAACAACACTGAGGTACCATCTCAATCCAGAAAAAATGACTGCTATCAAGAAATCAATCAACAACAAATGCTGGCAGGGCTGCGGGGGAATAGGGAACCCAGCTCCACTGTAGACTGGTGCAACCCTTGTGAAAACAGTGCAGAGAATCTTCAAAAAGCTATAACTAGAGGTCCCATTTGACCTTCTTATTTCCCTGCTGAGTACATACACAAAAGAATTAAAAGATTCGTACCACAAAGACATATATGCACCAATGTTCATAGCAGCTCAGTTTTTGATAGCTAAATCTTAGAAACAACTCAAATGTCCATCAGCAGAATATTAGATAAAGATGGAGTTTATTTTTTATAAAGTGGAGTATTACTCTGCTATAAAGAATAATAAGTTTGAGTAATTTATACTTAAAAGATGTACCTTGAGGACATACTCCTAAGTAAAATAAATAAGACACATATGTGTATATACCATATTCTTTCTTTAGTATGAGAAACTAAAGTTATGAATAAAGTCCAGAATTGATGATAGACCATATGAAGTAGGAAGAAAATGCTCAAAGGGAAAAGGGAAAGGTGTTGTAGAGGAAAATAAATAAAGAAAAAAATTAATAGCAAAAAAATAAAAATAAAGCTTATGTATATAAGGGATGGGGGTTGTAGGAAAAGCAGGGGAAAGGGAAGAATGAAGATCAAGATTTCATGTACAGGTACAAATTTGTGATGTTGAATGTGATCATAATGTGTATGTAAACTGTACCAATTAACTCAATTAAAAAAAGATATTATTCCTATCAAAAAGAGTTCACCTTCTCTTGAGAGAGGCAGACTCATAAAAGATGATGTTTCAACAAAGTATATGTAACATGAGGCATAAATACTGAGAATTATAGGAAGATAAAGGAGATAAAATGAACCTCGCATGGGTATTCAGGTGAAGTTTCATGTTGTAGGAAACACACATATAAACAAAGATGCAGTGGTGTCAATGACAGGTGGTCTTATGTGGCACATAAGAAATCTGACATTTTTGTTGCTTAGCATGTATGGGAAAGAGTTGTGAAGACTAAATTTAAAAAAAGAAAGGTAATGGAGGATCTTGAGGAAATACCACAGCACTAGGACCTTATTCTATGTTGATTGAGAGGCACAATTAAGTTTGAAGTAAAAGAGAAATACATAGAGGGTTCTCATGAGATCAGTTCTCAAACCATTATTGCTGGAAAAGTTGTTTCTTTAATGTGTTCTGAGGTTTTCATTGGCTGTGGACCGCTATGTGGTCATGCTACATAGCATTAATACTTAGTTGGGCTCCATGGCATTTACCAGAAGAGCTCAATAAAATCCAAAATGATCAAAACCTGCTAAAGAGATAAATCCAGTCACCATGCTAACAGATTCCAGTGTCAAAATGCAATGGTTCTATCTAGATATCTACCCTCAGTTTCTGCAATCACTTCACTGGTAAGCTTGAATTAGGAGATTATTGCAATGACCAGGCCAGGAGATAACAGGGCTTGATGTTAGATGATGATATGATGAAAAGACAGGGAAGGAAGGCTGGAAAATGATATAGGAGGGAAAGAGAAAAACCTTAAATCACCTATGATCGTGGATAAGCATGAAGGGTAACTCCAGATTGTTTACTTGACAATAGAAAAACTACCAACTGGGATGGGAATATCAAGATAATGTGTTTAAGAAAGGGCTGCTCCAACGGCAAATGTTGGCGAGGCTGCGGAGAAGAAGGAACCCTTCTCCACTGTTGGTGGGACTGTAGACTCGTACAACCCCTGTGGAGATCAGTTTGGAGAATCCTCAAAAGGCTAGGATTGATGGTTCCATTTGACCCGGCCATTGCCCTGCTAGGTATATGCACAAAAGAAT
>PVIR01003297.1:61392-72166 GCA_004026965.1 Petromus typicus
ATAGCAGCCCAATTTGTGATTGCTACATCTTGGAAACAACCCAAGTGTCCATCAACTGGAGACTGGATCAAAAAGCTGTGGTTCTTCTACAGAATGGAGTACTACTCTGCCATAAAAAATGATAAGTTTGAATCATTTCTACTTAAATGGACATACCTTGAGGATATCCTCATAAGTGAAATAAATAGGTCACAGATAGGTACATATCGCATTTTTCTCTGGTGTGGGAAAATGAAGATGTAAATGAGTCCTAGCATTGTATGTTATATATTGTGAAATAGAAAATGCTCAATGTAAAATAAGGTGAAAGGGGACAATGTTGAGATTGTAACAAAAAAGTAAGGAAACAAATTTTATGTATATGGGGGGGGTGGTAGGGTGGGTAGGGCTATGGGAAAAAATGAGAATGAAGTTGAATCTTATACTGGTACAAATCCCCATTATGGAGTGCAATCATGATGTGTATATTTAATGTACCAATAAAGATTTAAAAAAAAAAAAAAAGAAGAAGGGGCTGCTGAATGAAAGATTATCCATTCTGGCCCTGAGGAATTTGTGGACATATTCACTAAAAATGCAACAAGAATGCTGAGAAGAACTACTGAATAAAAGTTAATTAGGTCCATCGGATTAGGTTAATTAGGTCCAGGCTAGAGAATTGGGAGTCCTGGGCATGTGAATCCCTTCGAAAACTAAAAATATGTGTGATCCGCAGGAAGGGAATCCCAAAAAACTCCAACACATAAGAAACAGATGGAAGAAAAAGAAGCTGAGACTAAACATGAAAGGAAAACCATATTGCCACTTCTCTGCAACGACTTCACAAATACGCGGATAAATATGAAGTCAATTATCCAGTGTTAGCCTTTATTTAAAATATGTTTAATCAGTACGGCTCAGTTCTAAAGTATCATGTAATATAACTAGCAAGTTGCTGACTTTGTGAAAGTTTTTAATGTTCATACAGAGGTCGAAAATGAAGACTAGAATTACTTGCTGTCTTATTTTTAAAAATTGAATTCTTCATTGGTACATTATATGTACACATCTTGATCACACTCAGCATTGAGAATTTGTACCAGTATATGACATGATGTAATCTTTTTTCCCGTTCTCCTACCCACTCTATAACTCCCACATCCCCTATATACATAAAATTAGTTTAATTTTTGACATCACATTTTTCCCCTTATTACTTACCCATATCCTTTTCTATTTGAATATTTTCTATTTCACAATATCTATCTTGCTGATGTATGTTAAAGAGGAATATTCTACTTTTCATAGTGCTGGATATGTCTGAATCTAACACTTCCTTGCTTCAGAAAGAATTTTTTTATGTGTGAAAACACTTAAGAACTAATTTTTCCCATTAAAAAATTTGTTTTCTATTCTTTGCCAAAAAAAAAAAAAAATCCCAAAGTGAGGCTTGAAGGAATATTGCTGTAAGGAGAAGCTAAATTATCACTAAAAATGGATGAAGTATATTTTAATAATGCTTTCACAGCTGAAAGTATAGTTCCTTAGAGAAATGATGGCTTTTGTTATCAAAGAGAGGATTCAGAAAGAGTAGGAAGAGGATTTGAATTTCCAAGAAACATTTGTTTCTTGAGAATGGGAAAATTACTAATCTTGCACTGTCCTCTAATGGATAACTTCTTTCTTTGGATAAGTTTCTCTATTAATTATGAAACAGCATGGCCATTAACGCAAAGAACGACTCTATTTGTTCTTATTTTCTTTAGAACATTCTACTGTGACCCATTTTGCCATACTAAATTTCATATTTCAAAATAATCCCTCTTACTACCAGGAATGGTGGGATTGTGGCCTGAATGTGTACCACTCTCCACATTCCTGTGTTAGGGTTGGAATCCTCAAATTGTACCTTAATAGTATTTGGAGGTGGAACTTTTTGTAAGTACTGTAATTAGGATTAGATGAGTTTATGGGCATGAGGCCCATAAAGCAACTGTGGTTTTAGAGTAAGAAGACAGACCTGAGCGAGCACCCTTTCTGCCACATCACGTGAGGCCTTCTGCAACTTCATAATATGAGACCTTCACCAGTGGCCTATCAGATGTCAGTACTATATGTGTGAACATCCTAGCCTTCCTAACTGTGAGCTAAGTAAACCCCTATTTAAAAACTACCCAGTCTACATAAAGCAGACTAAATTAAGGGCAACACCTCACTAATAGAAATTTTGTTTGTATATGTATATATAATTACATTTAAGATAGCTCTTCAGTATCTACACAAGTTTGGCATTACAGAGTCTGTTGTGTAAAACCCTGTTACATACCCAATGTGACAGAGGCCTTGGATAAGCTGCAAGGTCCGGCACTTCTGATCAGTGGAGGAAAGATTTTTTGAAATTGCTCAAATCATATATTCTTTTTATTTTGGCAAAAAAGAAATCAGGATGGTCTCCTTGATTAGTCATAGCATTGCTACTTAGAACAGAGAATTCAGAGAGAAAAGACTTCTACACCATGAAATTAAGAGTATTTTACTTCTTACATGTTGGAATATTTTCAAAACCAGATTGAGAGTAATACCAACACCAAATAAACAAACTGAAACATATTAGGTGACTTACACTTTAACTTGAATGTCTATAAAATGAGTCATTGAGGGCTTTGTAGGTAATTTAAAAAAATTATTACCCACTTAAAAGTATTATAATTCATTCAGAGGTACAGAACACAGTTGCTGAATTCTATGAAATGAATAGAATAAACGAGATCTAAGGAAGGAGAGAAGCTTACCCTTAGTCAAACAAAACAAAAGGAGTCAACAAGGAAGAAATATTAATATTTATAATTATTATTATAATAGAGGATTTTTGCTTTTCAGTCATGTTTACATTGGTTATTATAATTTTATTCAGCATTACAACTAAAGAACCAAATATGAACCAAACACTAAAACCCTTAGCCATAAGATGATCAAAGCCAGAAAATTTGACTATTTCCTTAGAAAATTCAAATATCACTTGTGATAGAAATTTAAAAATATATAAACATTATAAACTAATTTCTATACTGTAGTCCACAAAATGTACTAATGCTATGACTCCATACAATTCAAAACAAAAGGAAAATTTTTTCAATTTATAGATCAATATGTGTGTCATTTTAGACTACATTGTACATAATCTGGTATCAATTTAATCAGCACTATTTTCATATCATTTACAACTGCCTGCATTATTATCTTTTTATTAGGTCTTTGTAATCTCTATTCTGAATGTGTCTGTAATATGAGCATAGCATTAAGTGCTGAGACAAGCTCAGATTCTTTTACTGTGAAAATTTCATTATTAGGTATTGATATGGTTAATATTTTAGACTTCTATGTTCTATATGAACATATGTCTTCAAGCAGATAGCCTTTCTCTGGATACTGCATTATATTTATTTTCTTTATTGTCCCTTCTTTCTTTGTGATTATCCTCCTTTTCTTCTTTCACTTTTCCTTTCCCTCCTTCTCCCTCTTTGTATTGTTATGGAATAGTCTTTTTAGATTGTAATCAGTTTGTTTCAGTCTATAAGTGAACAAGGCATTAGTAATTTCTTTTACTTCTTTTACTCTTTCTCCTTCACATTTTATGCTTATATCCTTTTACTACCAGTAGTACATATAAAAGATCAGACAGATTTGTCTTATATTCCATACATTTTTTCTTATACTCCTAACCATCTTTCACTTTTGATAGTTTTATTAGAGCTATTTTATTAAAGCAGACTGCCATTCTGTATTATAATAGACTGTCTCCATAACTACCTTGTATCACTGATTTATAAAATGGTATACATTTAATTCTAGGCACTGTATTTATTTTGATGTCTCTCTAAAATTTTTTGTCACCTAAAGTTCGTTATTTTGATTTTCCAGGAAAGACATATGGGAGCAATGATTTCTGAATTCTCACATATTCATGAAACTTTGCTTATAGCTTTGGTACTTAAAAGATGGTTTGACTGAATAAAGATGTCTGTGGTTCATAATTTTTTTTCTCTTATGAGATATTTTCTCTTAATAAAACATTGTCACCTGATAGTGTTCTTTTTTTAAACAAGTAATAGTGGTAGACCAGTATATTTTTTTCTTTGGATTTATTTAAAGTGGAATTGTTTTACTAAAACGTTTTTCACTTTTGATCTTTCCAGTTTGCAACAAATACACTACCAAATTCATTTGAATGGAAGTAATTTTGAATAGAAGTTATCATTACTTGTTCTGTTGGTTTGCTTTCCTTCTTTAGGAGTGTCTGTTGTCCACCCTGGAGGATTACTGACTTTAATATTTCTGTTTTTTAAATTTTATAATTTTCTTTTTAATTTCTGTTTTTCTATAAGAATAATCAGCTACGTTTTTTCTAGTTCAATGTTCGTTTTAAAAGTTATTTTTCTTCTTTCTCATTCTTTTCAGAGCTTTGTTTTCTCCCCAAGTTCCTTTCTTTTAGGCATTACATTTATATTGTTTATTTATTTCATTTTAATTGGTTTGTGCCATGTATTCCTTTATTGATTTCAGTCTTTTGGGACAAGTTCTCTGCTCTCTATCCTTTTTCTTGTCTTATAAAAACTTGTACAAGATTTAAGTAAAAGCTTCTAAAATTTTAATTATTGATTTAAATACATGTTTCTGCAGTTCTAGGAACAAGGCAAACCAGAATAGCTTCTAGATTCATGAATCAGAGGGTTTTTTCTATTGTTTTTGCAAAGTAATAAAATAATCTTTTACATTTTTACATCTGACCCCCCTACCAGCCTCTTACCCTAGTTTTTTTTGGATCTTATCATTTCTCGGCCTCCACTGTCTCTATTTGCTTACCTTAATTCATTAGTTGAGTTGTATTAGTTTAGTAGGACTGATTCCTTCAGTAGAATCAGCTCCTGTATCTCCTCCTTCCTCTGCCTCCCGACTGCTGGGATTATAGGCGTGAGCCACCATGGCTGGCACTGTGGTATGTGGTACTGGTTGCAGCTGGGCATGAGTCTCCATGCCCAGTATGGTATGTGGTTAATGGGGGATCGAACCCGGGTCCTTGCACTTGCAAGACAGGCACCAGAACCACTGAGCTAACTCCCTGGGCCCTGGTTATTTTTTTTTTTAAGGAATCATTTGAAAAACCTTATTGGGTGTTAAACAGTTTTTATAGCTCTTGCTTTGGGAACTAAATAATATTCAATACACATTTGAACTTTGCACAAGACATGCAGACTAGTATCCTCCTCAGTTGTGATCTGAAAGATAAATGTGTGATGAAAAAAAGATTTTATTATTGGATCAGTCATCAACATATACAGGTAGGATGATCTTGTGAAAAAAAGTATGAAAGAATTTACATCAAACCTGCTTTTATCACTTCACAAGAACCTAAGATAGGCACTATTTCATCCATTAGTGAAAGTGGAATTAGATTTCTGAAAGCAGCAGTCAAAAATCATAAATGCATCTCTAGATGGGCCCTATTACTACAGAATTTTAAAGTATTTTCATTTTTATAATTTTATTATCATGAAAATGATTTATTTTGTGATAGAAAAGAAAAGTTCAATTGGAGGGAGGAGGAAGAGAAGAAAAAATAAAAGGGAGGAAAGGAAGGAGTTGGGTAGTGGAGGAAAGACTCGATAACACATTACTCTATTAAGCTTGCAGACCAGCACCGGGGATTTAGTGCAGTGATTCCGGCTTCTGCCTTGCAAATACAAGGTCCCAAGTTCGATCCCTGGTAACCACATATCATAACGCCAGGCATAGTGACTCATGCCCACCAACAATCAGTACCACATACCAGAGTGCCAGGCAAGACCCTGTCTCAAAAAAAAAAGATTATGGAGCAATACTCAGAAGCAGAATTCACTGTTAACTTATTTCCTCTTGAGTTTCATGCACTTCATGAAATCATTTCATAATTTATAGAGATGTGGTAAATCAAAATTGCTAATATTATTGAATACAGTGTTCTGATACGTTGTATGACTACCATACTCAAGCTAATTTCCTCACCTCACAAGCTAATCGTTGATATGTGTGCTGAGAACGCTGAAGATCTGCCCTCTGAGATTCTTTTTTTTTTTTTTTTTTTTTTTAGGTTTTTGGAGACAGGGTCTCGCTTTGTGGTTCAGGCTGGCCCTCAGCTCAGCCTCAAACTCACATCACAATCCTCCTGCCTCTGCCTCCCGAGTGCTGGGATTACAGGCGTGAGCTACCACGCCCGGCACTGTAGTATGTGGTACTGGTTGCTGCTGGATGTGGGTCTCCACACCCAGTATTGTTATATGGTCACCGGGGAATCGAACCCGGGTCCTTCCGCTTGCGAGACAGGCGCCAGAACCACTGAGCTAACTCCCCGGCCCTGCCCTCTGAGATTCTTGATATCCAGTTATTAACTAGCTCTGTTGCATCTCTGCTCTTTCCAAAACTCCCTCTAGGCCCCTGGGCCTGCCTTTTCTACTAACCATGTTTTCCAGGTACATCTCTGCTGTTGCGTGTGGCAGGATTTCAGGACTTCTTTTTTAATGTTAGATAAAAATCACACCATGTCTAAACAGAACATTTTCTTTATCTCTTCTGTGTGATGATGGAACCCTGCTTTGTTTACATACCGTGGCTACTGTGAATAGCGCTGTAATCCGCAGGACTGCTGCACCATGTCACGGTCCTGTTTTGATCTCTTGAGGAACCTCCCCAATATGTGTATCAGTTAACACTTTTGTCAGGGTTGTACAAGAGTCTCCTTTCTTCACATCATAAGCAGCATTTACATCTAGTCCTTTTGTTAAAAGCTACTGTTATAAGTTAAAGGCAGTGGTGAGGTGTTGATTTACATTTCCCTGATCACTAATAATGGGGAGCACAGTCCTTTAGACTTGCTGATCCCTTGTAGGTCCTCCTGTAAAAATGCTTATACACATCCTTTGCCCTGTTTTCAAGTGATTTCTTTTCTTATTATTCAGTTGATTTCTTTCAATATTTTGTATGTTAATCCCTTACCAGAAAAATGGTTTGCAAATATTTTTGTCTATTCCACAGGTTGTCTTTTAAGTTTTAAAACTGAGTACATGCTGTATTCTTGAGCCATTTCAAACTTGTGCTGGAGCAGAATCAGCCTATTCTACATAGCAGAATAGATTTTTCACAAATTCAGATTACAAATAAGATTTCAAATTTTTAAAAGCCACTGCTTCCCCTGGCTAGTAGGGCATAGTGGACTGGCTGTGTAGAATACCAGATATGTATATTTCAACCTTGGTAATTGAAACCCTGCTGTTGATTAAGACTGTGTCCCTTGGTGTTGCACTCGTTTGGGATCAGGTCAATTAAAGGACTGTGTATTTAATCCACTGAACATACACCTGCAGTATCAGGTGAGCGCCACAGGCAAAGCTTAGGGACTGTGATTGATATTTGTAACTCACCTTGCAGAGCCCGCTGAAAACACTGTAAATTACCTGTTCTCTTATGCTTGACACCCCCTCAGCTGCAGGAGAAACAGTCTCTACCCACGTTTGAACGATTTTTGTCAAGGACCTCAGTACTACTGAGGAGAAGGAGCATTAGAGAAACAAAACCAAGGCAGTGATTTGTCACCATCTAAAAATGCTCCTGGATTTGCCATCAGTGTGGCAGTGCAGCTTCATACGCAAACACGCGCCTCTCTTAAGAACGATCTTTGTTCTGAACAGAAAGTGTTTTGTCTTTTCAAGCAGGAAACCTAATGCAGGGCTTACCCAGAGATATATTTTCCACCATGTGGCCAGGACAATAAACATGGGTCTTTTGATCTGTGTGGCAGTAGAGGCTGAGCTGGAGTTCTAAAGGGAGAGAAATGGGAAACAAATCTACCAGAGGTGAGTGTGTGCCCTCGGGGTACTTTTGCATGTCTAAAGTTCACCAAGGAAAGCCAGGGAGATTTCAAATAAACATGTCTAAAGGGGTCATAAAAATCCTAACCAGGGTGATAGCTTAAATCCCAACGTCAAAACACAGAAATGCATGGCCTACATCACATGAAACTTCTTTGGCCCCAGGTTTATAAATTAAACCTCTTTCAAACCTCTATTTTTACAAGCATAAATTTATATGTAGCCCTCCTCCGGACCACCACCTTCCTCCTACGAATAACAGCAATTTTATCTTGCTGTTGCTGCAGGTGGAATAATTTTGTAACTAAAATGGGAGCAACAGTGATGCGAACAATGAATCATTTGTAGTTTCCATCAGGATACTGTTGCATGCCATCGTCATAGTGGGTGCTCTTTTACTTTATTTACCTCTTTAAAATCTTAGCCTAAAAATTACCGCGATTCATTATTGTACATGCTACCTTCGCTTTCACATCAAAATGCTAGAGTGAAGCTCAGTTCACTTCAGCACTGTTAAAACAGAGTGCTGTTATTAGGAAATGTGAGTGGGTTGAAGTAGGACTCCCTGTGGAGTCAACTTGGCAGAGTCTGAGTTCCTGGCTTAACCTAATATTAAAAGTGAGTCATCAGTTTACCCACACAGCAGGGTCTTCACTTTGTACTTCTTGCTCTGAGCAACTCAGCAGAGTCCAAAGAGCCAAGAGTCATTTCTATAATTAATAATCAAGTGAAAGAAATCCTTATTTTGAGCATGATTTTGTTATGCATAAGTTCCTTACTGTTGCTGTCTGGTAATAAGACACAAACATAATCTGCTTCATAGAATATTATTTTGCATATCCGGTGTGATTATCTCTAATTGAAGTAAAAGGTGTCTCTGTTCACATCGAAATGGATTTCTCTCTTTGTATTCAATCAGAGTAAATTAGAGAGTGGAAGTTTCACATACCTCTGCTGTTGTGTTAGGTGATATTTTTAGATGAAAAAATCAATAATTATAGCTTTCTCATGTAAAGATATATATGAAAACTCTCAAAATTTAAATGCCAGTTTAAATAAAATGCAAATAGAATATTTTATAGTGTCCTTGTTCTAATCATTAATAGTAGGTGCAATCTATTTTATTTTGCACACAAAATCAAAGAAATACAAGCATAATTTTTAATCCAATTTGAGTAAATACTAGGCATATTTGCAGTTCAAATATCTTGGGGAAACAGCATCAGCATAGTCTGGTGCCTACTAGATCATTTCTATTGAAAATTAAGTAGCTTCTTGCTAAGAAATATGTAACTGACATTTTAAAAATGTTAGTACAAGGTAACTGGCTAGTAACATAAAAAATCTGCACATTGTTTTTCATACATTATGCACATACACAAACTTCTATATCTAAACAATTACATTTTTGAAGAGAGAACTTAATATAGCAGAGAGAGGCCTCCATAAATGAGAACTCATCTGTCTTTGTAGCTCATCATGAGTAGTCACGCACTACTGATATGGAAATTTAATCCTGTGCAAATTTTCTTTCTCTTTTTCTTTTCAGTGGTAACAGCGATTGAACTTGGGCCTTAGTGCTTGCCATATAAAGGCAATACCACTTCAGTTAAATGCCCAACCCATGTACAAATTTTCTCAGGCTTTGTTTCTTTGCTTAGATGGGCTCAACTTCCAGAATTATACTTTTCCTCGTCTACCCAAGACCCTAAGAAGTTATCTTCAGAATCATGTTGAAAATCACAGTACTTTCTATGTCCACAAACAAAAATTTATTATAATAATCATTATTAAATATTCTGATCACTCAGAACTCCTGCCTCTTGCTCAATACAGAGATCTTTTATAGGGAGAAGTGGCTTCATTTTTATCTTTGTCTCTCTACAGCATTCCCCTCCTTTCACCAGTACGGAAACTTGTCCATGTGTGAAAGATGTCTTATGCTCATTGCATTCACTCCGCTGTGTGCTGAAGGTGACCTTGCACCTCCATTTCCTATGGGGCATCTCAGAATGTTTGCTTTGCTGTCAGTCTCTTCCTCGCTGTCCACCTCAGCTTCTCACATAACTCTACTCATCTGTCAAATTTTCACCATCAAACAAACAACAACAACAAAAAATGATTGATTTTTTTTTTGAGATTAAGTATATATTAGCTTTTAAAAAGGTGTGGCATCTTTACTTAATAGAATTTGTCTCTTGTTAAATTTTATTTAAACTTTATATTTCTTCATATAGGTTCTAGGCATTTCTTGCTAAAATTATCCACAATCATTTTATATTTTAATTGTAATTTTAATATTTATCTTAGCATTTTAGTCAGGTTTTGGTGGTTGATATGTGTATATTTGGTATTGTACTTAAAGTTATGTGTAACTTTTATTTGTTCTATTAGATTTTCAAATAATTTGTTTAAAATGTCCAAATAGATAGTTGTATATATTTTAAAATTATTTGTGTGCTTTTTGTATATTTTATTGTATTACTAATGAACTCCAGCATACTATTAAAATAGCATAGAGTTAGATTAGCTGAACTTTTAATCCTTCAAGTAGTCATAATTTGCATTTCATATATATTACATATAATGTTTTCATAGCAAAACTTATTATAGCTTATTAAAAACAAAAGTCCTAAAGTTAAGTTTTCTCACTTTTGGTTTCCATCCCTACTTTTTGCCTCAGTTAAAACAAAGTTTGCTTGAGAAATTCTAGTAAAACTAGGGCTGTAGTAAATTACTCTCTATAAAGATAACTGAGTGCTTGGCACAAAAATAGGTCAAGAAACACTAGTTAAAATTGTTACTGTTACTATTTCTGCACCACTAAAGTGGTTCAGAAGATATGAGTTTGAATTCTCTGGATTTTATATCAATTGCATATTTTTTTTTCTTTA
>PVIR01003297.1:72266-90684 GCA_004026965.1 Petromus typicus
TGGTTCAGGCTGGCCCTCAGCTCAGCCTCAAACTCACATCACAATCCTCCTGCCTCTGCCTCCCAAGTGCTGGGATTACAGGCGTGAGCCACCACGCCCGGCACTGTGGTATGTGGTACTGGTTGCTGCTGGGTGTGGGTCTCCACACCCAGTATTGTTATGTGGTTACCGGGGAATCGAACCCGGGTCCTTGCGCTTGTGAGACAGGCGCTGGAACCACTGAGCTAACTCCCCGGCCCCAATTGCATATTTTTGAATGCATTTATCCTTCAGTTTTAATTGTGTGGGTTTATAAAATTATATAACTCAGTTTTAAAATATGTTAATATCTTAATATCAGATATCAAAAATATTGGACATAGAACGTACCTCAACATTCCTGAATGTTGATAGCTTGGTTCGCTGAGAGATTATGTCATTGTAAATAAGAACCCAAATGGACAACTGAACATTTAGAGTTTTCTACAATTTAAGCTCTTTCTGTTGACAAGAAAAAAAGTCATAGAGTGGATTTCTGTATTTTTAATTTTAGTTCTGTATATAGACAGTTCACCATTTTAAAAAACTAAAACCTTTTATTTTTAAAGTTCTTTAGTTTAATTAACACAGTAGATCCTACGAGTGAAAGTCCCACTGAACTGCTAATCTCACGTGACCGTGTCACTCAGGAAACAGCTTGGTACCCTATGGAGTTGATGGCAGCCTTCGGTAAAGTTCACAGAAGTGAAGTGCTCCAGCAGCCAGTCCAACTTCTAGGAGTCTCCAGAGGATTTCACTAGGATTGGTTTTACACATTGAGACAAATTATCAAAAGCATTTCTTGAAGCTGTTTGTGTACTTGATTTTGACCACTTTTCCATGTTTGCATAGACATTTCAGTGCTGCAAACTTTAGGTTACTCTGACTAGGTTCAAAAGAGACAGATTAATATATGCTAACAAATTGCATTTTTTCCCTCCCTTCCTTCCATCGGCTTAACTTTCTCTTTCAACTTTAGTCCAAAGAAGAACAAGAGTCTAGTTCAATTCCTTCTAATTTTCTCACATTTTTCAGTTTTTTAAAACTTAAAATTATTGAGCTACCATAGATTTACAGATAAATGAACCAGTGCAAGTCTATAACAGGCTATGTCTTCTAGGCTGTAGATCTCATATGCCTCACATTTACCTTAATAAACAGTTTTAGAAGCCAAAAACCATTTTGTGCCCCCTTCTACTTATAACACCCCAAAGGTATCCATTCTACAGCTCTGTGAGGATAGATTAGTTTGATTTACACTTTTACATTATGTTTACTTTGAATCATGTTTTAAACATTCTTCTAACCCTGCTTCTGTCTATGCTCTTCACTAAGCACATGAGATGCAAAGTATTCTTCATATAGCTGTAGGTTATTCATTCTCATTGCTATGCAGTAATCTTCTGTGTGTGTCACTATGGTGATCATGTTCAAAAAGAAAGTGCTCCTGTCCATGCAGATCAGTGCATGGAATCTTTGTTCTGATCCAGTGATCTGGATATCTTCATGATTCCATATTGCCTTCTCATACTTTGATAACAAATCTTGCTATAAATATTAACATAAGTCATCTAAATTGTTTTCTTGTCTAAGATTTAGATATCTTAGTTATTAATTTCTATATCTACTTCAGAACACATTATAGTCTCTCCAGAAATAATCTTACTGAAATTATTTGGTGTATTTGTAAAATTACCAGCAAATTTGTAGATCAACTTGTGGACATCCGTTTAGACTGCTGAGTCAGTGATCTATGGCTATGCTATATCTACTCAGTTACTTTATGTTCTTTAATTTTTGCCATCTGTAGCAGTTTACAGTGTAATACAAACCATATTGAAATTTTATATTGCATTATTTATCTATATTGCATAATTTTTAATTTTTATTTCAATATAAGTCAAGTAGATTTAATACACAAAATATTTTAAGCACTACTTTTTTCTATGATAAAATAAGCAAACTTTCATAACAAATTAATTAAAGAATACCAATAGTTAGTACAATAAGTATCATAATCTTACAGAAATGACCAAAATGTTAGAGTTCAAGTTATAGATAAAAAAAGACTCTTACAGGCGGAGGGAAAAGGGAAAAAAATGAGAATCAGGTCATGTCATATTCTGGTACAAACTCTTAATGTTGAATGCGATTATAATGTGTATTCATAATGCACCAATAAGGATATTTTTTTTAAAATACTCTTACATAAAAGAAACAAATATATATATTTTTAAAAATTTAATCTTTATTGGTACGTTATCAGTACACATCATCATCTCATTAACATTGAGTTCTTGTACCGGAATATGATATGACTTACAAATAGATATTTTTAAAATTAAGTTGATTTTACATTTTAGTTATACATTATGATCCAATTTATCATTAGGAATTTGTACATGATATATTTTGGAACTTGTTTTTTCCCTTCTCCTTCTCCTTCTCTCCTTTCCACCCCTCCACCTCTCTATATTTACAAAAGCTTTGTTTCCTTTTTTCTTTCTCTTCTCATTTTTTTCTTTAATTTCCTTTTTTTGAGGAGCTGGAGGTATAAATGAAGCAAATTATCATATATATTGAAATATTTTTGAAATTACAGAGTATATAAGTTGGAGAATTAGTAGAACTTCCCCTTGCTTTTTTTTAATTGAAATCTTTATTGGTACATTACATATACACATCATGATTGCACTTAACAATGGGAACTTGTACCAGTATATGACACAACTTAATTCTCATTTTTTCCCATAGCCCTACCCACACTACAACCCCCATCCCCTATATACATAAATTTTGTTTCCTTTCTTTTTTGTTATAATCTCATTATTTTCCCCTGAACCCTATTTTTTTGAGTATTTTCTATTTCACAATATATAACTTACAATTCTACAACTCATTTACATCTTTATTTTCTCATACCAGAGAAAATATGCAATATTTACATACTTGTGACTTATGAGGATATCCTCAAGGTATGTCCATTTAAGTAGAAATGATTCAAACTTATAATTTTTTATGGCAGAGTAATACTCCATTGTGTAGATGAACCACAGCTTTCTTATCCAGTCTCCAACTGATAGACAGATGGGTTGTTTCCAAGTTGTAGCAATCACAAACTGAGTTGCTATAAACATGAGTGCACATATATCACTGTGATATGAGTCTTTTAATTCTTTCATGTATATACCTAGCAGAGTGATGGCTGGGTCAAATGGGACCTTCAATCCTAGATTTTTGAGGAATCACAAACACATCAAAACTGAACAACACCCTGCTGACCAACCAATGGGTCACAGAAGAAATTAGAGAAGAAATTGAACAGTTCTTTCAACTAAATGATAACCCCAATACAACATATAGAAATTTATGGGACACAATGAAAGCACTCCTACAAGGAAAATTCATAGTAGTGAAGGCCTACATCCAGAAAACTGAGCAAGCTCAAATAAACGATTTAATACTGAACCTCAAGCGACTAGAAAGAGAGGAGCAAGACAAACCCAAAGCTCACACTAGGCAAGAAATTGTACGGATCAGGGCAGAAATTTATGCAATGGAAACTAAGAGAATGGTACAAAAAGCAGTGAAGCAAAGAGTTGGTTCTTTGAAAGGATAAACAAAATTGATAGACCCTTAGCCAACCTTATTAAACAAAGGAAGAAAAAGGTCCATATCCATGCTATTAGGAATGAGAACGGAGAAATTACTACCAACCCAGAGGAAGTCCAGAGGATAATAAACATCTATTTTAAAAATTTATACTTTAATAAAATGAAAAATGTAGAAGAAATGGATAGATTTCTAGACACATATGAACTTCCAAAGCTGAATAAAGAAGATATAGAAATGTTAAATACCCCAATATCAATCTGTGAAATTGAAAATGTAATTAAAAACTTGCCAACAGAGAAAAGCCCTGGACCTGATGGTTTTACTGCTGAATTCTATAAAACTTTTAAAGAAGAGTTAGTGCCTCTACTTCTTAAACTCTTTAATGAAATTGAAAGGGAAGCAGTACTCCCAAACTCATTCCTGGAAGCAACCATTACCCTGATTCCAAAAGCAGAGACCCAACCAAAAAAGAAAAGTATAGGCCAATATCCCTAATGAACATCGATCACACCACTTTTTATTTCTCTATCTTCTCTTTCTTTCATGTTTTATTTAACATTTAATAGAACCTCTGTATAGTAAACTTTTACTGTATTTTACATTATAGCCACCAATAAAATTTACATAAATTAGAAGAAAGATAGATGATTAAGGAGACCCAGTTCTGAGGGATACTTTCTCAGAACATGAACATCAGAACTGATATGGAGAAAAGGATTCAGACAGCCAGATTAAATGAATGTTTAGAAAAAGAAAAAAGGAAACAAATCTGATGCTTATATGGGGATGAGGGAGCTGTAAGGATTGCAAGAAAATGGGGAAAAATGAAAATTAAGATGTGTCAAGTACAGGTACAAATTCTTGATGCTGAATGTGACCATAATGTATATATAAAATGTACCACTAAAATCAATGAAAAATAACAAAGAAAAACTCAGAGAAAATGGAGTCTTAAAAGACAAAAAATGTAAACATAGGTGTTTTTATATTGCTATGATATGATGCTTTTAATTACTTCAGGAATATACTAAGAATAGGAATAACTGTGAGCTCATTGTTAAACACAACTCATCTTAAAAATTCCACTATATAACTTTACAAATGTATGTATAGTACAGTCAGCAAACATAATAAGCATGTGAGTGTCTTTCTATCTTACTATATATTGCTACCTACATACTTCTGTTCGTGAGATTTTATCTATCACATCGTATTGTGAAAATGTCTTGATATAACGGTGTGGTACTGTACATCTTGGCGAAACTTGTGTTCAGTAATGTTTTGCCAACTTTAATCATCCTTTATATTCATTTTGTGAAACAAGGATTCACTATGTAATTCAGGCTAGTCTTGAACTCACAGTGATCTTCTTGCCTCTTCCTCCAGACTGCTGGGATAACAGGTATGAGCCACCATGCCTGGCTCCATCTTATATATTCTATATCAACCACAGTACCCTGATTCTCAATTAAATAACACTTGGTCAGTTGGATTATTATTTTTATTTGTATTATGGCAACATCTCTCTGATTATTACTTGCAGGAAATTTAATCATTTCCCCTTTCCTTTTTGATTATCTTGGTATGCTGCTAAATACATCTCATTTTCCTAACTTGCTTAATAACTAGCTTTCTCAGAACTATTTTCAGGTGGTTGCTTGAGGAAAGGAAGATGGACCAAGCTGCAACACTGACTGATCTGAAAATTGATCAAGAGAGGACTGGCCACTCATAAAACACTAAGGAGAGTTAAACAGGACTGACATAGTAGCTCAGCTCTATCACATTAAAATTCACTGGGAGTGGACTTGCGATATTATACACTCCACAACTGGGTTGTGTTTGTATTCCAGGACTTGCATTGGAAGATAGCCATTCACATGTCTCTATGCCCAATTCCTTTACACGGGCACAGCTGCTTCTCAACACCTGTTCTAAGTAGAAAAAAAGAAAAACAGGGATGTATCACCCTCCTGGACTCTTCTACTGTAGACAAGCAACCCATCTCTTTACCCACCACCGATCTCTCAAGCCCACATTTCTAGTTATGTTGTCTCTGGAGTTCCTCCTCCATGCAGGAAAGCAAAATGATTTTTATGCAGATGGTACCATTTCTTGTGGGTAGATCCAATAATTTTCATTTGTGGACACATTTTTCTTATTGAGAGACCCTATTGCTGACAAAAGGTAATGATGATCTTACTATTACCAAAAAAAAAAAATTATCCTTGAGTTGAGTTTATAGAGTTTTCTTGAAAATATCAATAAAAACTGTGTGCTTTAATTTAATTATAACTTTCCAGACATGCATAATGCAGTTTGAGTTTCTCGTTTGAAGTGAGACAAATGGTAGAAAATGATTTTTAAATTATATATATATAAAACATTTCACTTTTTATAACTATTGACCAACACAGTACAAATTCTGCTTCAAAAAGGGCTTAAGTGATTTTGAAATGGTCTAAGACCAGTCTAACTTGCTGCAGGCCAACATTTTAACATTTGTGGAGTTTTCTCCAGGTCTCAAAGATGTGCTTAATACTCCATTTCCTCTGATAAGTATGCTCAAAATTTGCCCGTTTAATACTAAATTAAGTCAAAACCCCAAACTCTGAATCGAATTATACTATATGTAAAATTGTATTCTTACATTGGACTGGATGAAAAAATGGACTCAAATGAAATGACATCTGTACTGAATGTAGTATAAAAATAACTTCAATTTTATGTATCAAATTAGAACATGAGACATTCATTTTAAGAAGCTGATAATTTCAAATCAGCTAAGTAAAAAAAGATTAATGTCCTTACTGATTTCAGAGTAACTGGAAGACTCCTGGACAATTCCGACATACTGGACAATTCCAAACATACTCTCACCTTTCCAAGAGAGCTGAGCAAGCCAAGAGTTGGCTTGCGATTGTAAATCTTCTCCCATGAGGACTGTGCAGTTTCTCAAAATCCCCAAGTTCACCCCAAAAAGTTAGGGATCATCATTTTTCTTCTCCAAAAACCTGTTATGAAACAATAGGCTAAGATATTGAACACTTTGGCAATTTTTGAGGAACTATCTGACTCTACAAGGTCCCTGAGAACTGGGAATTTAAGATGTTAGAAGTATCCAGTTTTATTTATTTATTTATTTATTTTTAAGCTGTGGTTCTTCTACAGAATGGAGTACTACTGATACAGACAATTCCCAGCACAAGACAAGCACAGAAGAAAAGCTCCAGAATTTTAACCAAACCACATTCATGTAAATCGAAGATCTGGAGGGGAAATTGGAAGGAAATATTTCTGGTGGGCTGGGGACCAAACTCACTCTCTCCAACCGGAGAACTTCTTTTTTCAAAGGAGAAATATGTTTCTTAGAAAAAAATCAAAAGTAAAGATTTTCCAATATTTTAGTGAGTTGTTTTCTTATTTTTATAGCTATTAATAGAGCACACAAGTGGAGTCTATAGATACTGATACCAGTACTCACTGGTCAGTGAATGAGACCATCTTCTAGTGTGTGCATATTGAAGATTAAATACAAAGCCAAAAGGAAGCAAGGCTGCTTCTTGCTTTTCTGCTTAAATCTTAATGAGAGTGTAATCAACCTCTGAAATGTTTGGTCCACACTTGTAGGATACAGTGTACTTATTACCAAAGCAAAACTCACATGACTAGTTTCAAGAGGAATACAGTCCACCGGATTTTCAGAATTCAAAGCATTCATGAAATGTACAACAAGCCAAGAAGCAGTACACTATCATCCATAAAGAACCAGATTCTGAAATAGAATTCTTTGCTTAGGGAGGGAGGAGAGGGAAGTTTTATATCATCTCAAAACCACTATGCTTAAGCGAATGCCATTATCAGTCCCACTGCAAGAGATGTGCATGCAAAATAAAAACGATAAAGTATGAGAAAACTCATGATGAAGTGCCAAGTTATTGGTGTTTCTAGTGGAAGAGATGAGAACTTTAAATTCCTGTGTGCTCTTGTAATTTTATCATTGCAAATAAAAGTTTGAACTGTGTATATCTACCTCTCTAAAAAATAAACCACAAGGAAAGAAAAACATTTTTCACCATTAAACATATAATTGGTATTATAGTAACAATTTCGAGTGTTATAATAGATTTATTTCAAAATAACCACTTTTCATTTTAATAACTATGAAATTTAACTCCCATCCATAGCACAAGCTTTTCTTAATCATTATGAATAGCATATTCAATCATAAGTGTAGGTGGCTCCTTATCCCATGCCTCCGAAGTTGCTTGCTATGACCATTAATCCTGAAAGAATTGTCAACTTCATTGTGTTGAGAAATGCCTAGAAGGTTATTAGAGGCTGCTCCTGAGCACGTCTGGATGAGTCATGTGGGAACGGTCTTGAGTACTATACTCAGTCCCATGCCCATTCCTCTCTTCTGTTTCCCTGCTTTGTTCCCATCTGTCATGATGCAAGCACTGCTGCTCTGCCATTACACTCTTGCCTTGATGTTTCTGCTGTGAAACCAGCAAATCATAGATTGAATCCCTAATTCAGAAGTGGGTGTGCAATACTGTGTCTAGATAATGGGAAAGCAGACTACTACAGAAACTTTATACCAGAGAAGTGGAGCCATTACTTTGAATTTGTCTGACAATATAGTTTTGAAATCTCTGGAACTGATTTGTGGGGTAAATTAGGGAAAGTTTTATATGCTGAGTAGTATAAACTTAAAAGCTATCAGCCAATATTGATGAGTAGTTCATGTTGGAACTTGGAAGATCAAAATACCAATAGAAAGAGTTAAAAGTGGAGCAGAAATATTTGAAAATATTGAATTTTTGCTCCAAAGGAACTACGTATAAATTTGGGGTTAAAGGTAGTGTTGCTGGTAATGAGATTAGCACCTTTTTAAAGAAGCCAAATACTTTATACATGAACAGAAGAAAGATGCCTTGAATACATCTCAGGAATCATAAAGACCCCAAGGATTCCAAAGTGTCACCATTTCATTTGAGAAGAATCCTTCGGGACCCTACTAGAGAAATTCTTCCTAGGGAATTGGTTTCTGTTGTTCATTTCAGGACACTGATCCAAAGACCACTGCAGCCATGATCCCAGAGGATATGGCTACTGCTTCGATTGACAATAGATACTGGCATCAACCACATGATTCTTGTTTTACTCACTTGCAGAATGCAACAGCTGGTCAGTAACAGAGGCTTCCACCCAGATTTTGGAGGAAAGCCTCGGAGGCCAAGCAATGAACCCCTCAGAAAACAATGCTTTGTACCAGGAAATAAAGCCAAAGGTAGAGAGCCCAAGAACTCAGAGATTCCAGGAATGTGGACTATCACCCAAGGAAAACTGTAGGCCGTGAGTGGAGCCAACTCAAAAGAGAGACCTTGTGGCTGAAACTGGCAAACCCATAGGGGTGGGATCACCCAATTCCTTTGGATTTTGTATTTTACCATCCTGTGCCATGATGGTGGATACAAAGGTATAGGACTTAGTATTTAGCTTTCTCATTTTTAATCTTGTTTTGGTCCTAATCTTTTCTATTTGCCTACCCCCGACCTTTGGAATGGGAATGTTTATTCTGTGCCATTTAATTTAATATTATGTAACTTTTTATTTATATAGAAGTTCACAGCTGTAAGTTTTCTTTGACTCTCAGGAGAGATTTGAACTTTTCAGAGTTCCTGAAACTGTTGAGATTTGGGTAAAGGGATTATCGAGTTCCTATTTATATGGGCATAGTTGTATTATGTTAAGTGTATTAATAAGCCTACTATTGTCTTTATCTGAAGATTAAGTATGATTTTAGGAGACATGTTTGGGTGCGAAGTTGGCAAGGGTTGGATTGTGACTGTCAATTTCACTGTGATATGGCAACTTCACTGGATTAAGATATGCCTAGTGGATTAGTACAGATGCCCCTGGATATGTCTAGGTGGGTCATGGATTGTGGCCTTGAGTACTATGTGCTGTCTCTTCATGCTTTTCTGATACTGTTCCTCCTCCTCTGCTTCCAGCTTCCACGAACAAAGCATCTTTGCTCTGGTGTGCTTTTCAGTTACTGATATTCCTGCCTTGGAGCTGCTAACTACAGAATGCATTCTCCAACAGTGTGAGTCAAATCAAATTTTTCTTATTTTAAGATGAATTGTGTCTGGTATTATGTCTCAGCAAATATACCTGGTTTAGTCTTGTTTTCTCTTTCTAGAAAACTACCTGGCAGAGCTGACAAGGTGACATCCACACCCAAAGACATAGGAGATAGCTGTAGGTTTGTTTGGAGCAGTTCCTCTATAGGACTCAGGACTTGACAGAGAATTTTTAAATATTCTGGCTTGTGACAGTTGAAGCATACTTTTAAAACATTTAGGCTTATTTTGCTTATGTGTTTCAATTTTAATATGTAAAATGGACAAAGGAAAAGCATAAATGTAGAAACATAGCTTTATGAGGAGATGAAGTATAAAATAGCAAAAGACAGTTAAAAATAGAAGCAGGACATATTTTCTAACTTTACCCTTTTACAAGTGCTCACACAAAATACTTCTTCTATGACAGCAAGATGTTTGCTTCAGTTCTGTATAACTTAAGTTCAAAATGCATGTAGTTTTGAAGCCTGGATTATATCATAAGACAAATATCCAGTCTGTTGCTTTGAAAAATAAATGCCAGCATCATTGTCAATTTTCTGTGCTTATATCTTATTGATTAATATCTTCATGAACAAAAAGCAAGATTAAAAATCCAACCCAATAAACTAAAAAGTTAGTATCTCTGCAGTAATCTTATCATTTATATGTAATATGCACTTTTACTGCTGTATAAACCCAAAATCACATTTAAGGAAAGTTTTTCTGTTTACCAAGATGTACACTCCTAAAACTGGTGGCTGGAAGGAGCACTCCTTGTATTAGTAATAATTTGCTAAAAGAAATAGCATATATATTTAAAAAATCAAATCTTTGTTTCACTTTTCATTGTTTTTATTCTAGTTAATGACAACACTGGAAAAGTACCACAGATATTGGCTTTAAGGTTTATGTTCTAGTTATAGTTCATCTTTTGAATAAAGATAAAAAATACATCAAGTCAGGGTTAACATATCTGAAGGATATGAGCCAAGTTTATATGCAGCCAATACTTCAACATTATTTTTTTTCCTTTTTTTTTTTTTTAAGACAGAGTCTCACTTTGTGGTTCAGGCTGGTTCTGAGCTCAGCCTCAATCTCACATCACAGCAATCCTCCTGCCTCTGCCTCCCGAGTGCTGGGATTATAGCCACGAGCTACCATGCCCGGCACTGTGGTATGTGGTACTGGTTGCTGCTGGGCGTGTCTCCACACCCAGTATTGTATGTGGTTACCGGGGATCGAACCCAGGTCCTTGTGCTTGCAAGACAGGTGGCGGAACCACTGAGCTAACTCCCCAGCCCTTCAACATTATTTTCTAAAAATGTGTGAGCTGGTTTATCATGCCTAAGGATTCCCTATCAAGAGTATATAGAGACTCATTTCAGTAAAAGGGAAAAGGGAGGAAGACCAGCCTCTCATTTAGAAGGACCAGATTCTCCTGTGATGGCCAGACCTGTTGTTCCTTTGGCCCCAGCCTCAGGCCCTCAGTTCCGTCTCCTGCCTGTGACTCTCTCCTTTCTTTTGACTGCTATGTTGGAAAGTAAGAGCCACATGTGAGAGAGGAACCCTTACAAAATGGGATGTGGAGGGAAAGAAAGTTTATCCTTTTACAAGTGGTCTGCTTACTTTTGCTTTTTCTGTCTCAGACCTCCGGGTGTCTGGAATTAATATATTTAGGGCCAAATCCACTTGGACTCGGCCACGGTTTTGGCAAACTGAGCCTTTGCTATGTGGTTTGGTGTGTCTTTGGCCTTCTCTTTCTGCTGGTCAGGTAGTTCGTTCTCTCTAACCATGAAATTTGTGGGCGAGATTCCTAACCTCTTTTCTTAGTCTTTCCGTAGCATAGAAATTGGAGCATTAATATCTATTTAAAAGTCAGAATCTTTGAGGATTGGGAACATTTTGCAGGGCTTGGGCGCCCCGCACTGATGATGGGTGCTCCAGAGACTGATTGCCTGGGACCTTTGCCAGACAAGGATTTCAGCTGAATCGTTACAGTGTCATTAAGTCCATCCCTGTATGAACTTTAAACTTTGAACCTACACAAGTCTTGACCACAAGAGGCCTGCTCTAACCCTGAGGCAGCTCAGAGGGTGTGCTCTGTGCTTTGCAGACTCCAGTGTTTAGGTCAGAAAAACAGGCAGCAGCTTTCTCAGAATGTTACTTCCAGCCATTTTGTAAATTACTTCTGCCTAAGCTTAAAGACTAATTTTAAAATTCTTTGTTGTGCTGTATGTTGCACAGATTAGAAAGATGCTGACATGTAGAGAAGATGTGCTTTATTCACATCAAAAGGAAAATACATTTTATTTAAAGCAGCAAAAAAGAAACCATTTCTGATTATTTATTTGGGGATCTCACAGGACTGCCCGTAGTAACCTCAAGAAGCAGCCTGCTGGTTTTCACGATGTGGCTTTTGGACTGCTCAGCCCCATGAAGGTGTTCCAGGTGGTCTGGGGGCAGGCCCAAAATGGAAGCTATATTCACGAAACAACATAGTTCTATAAATGTATTTTCCACTGTAGACCTAAGGCTGAGCTGGAAAGCACAAAAATGAACCTCTGAAAAAATGTAACCACAATAATGATTATAGAGCCAAGCAATAACACCACAAAATGGTCTTAAAGACTTTCTGATATCAAAGAAAGGAACACACTTGGGTAGGTGGTCCACAGGGCCTCCTGCCCTGCCTGAGTGCTCTGGGAAGCCATCCCAGAGCAGTAAACCAGCATAATTTTCCCAAGGTCTCCTGCAGGTGAATATTTATCCCAGAGAAAGGCTCATATTTTCCAAAGTTGGTTTTTTTTTTTTCAAATGCTGTATACTTTCAGATGAATTAAATATTTAAGCATAGGATACTCAAAAATGTATCCTTTGAAAGCTTTCTAAACTCATGAGTAAAAAGTAGAAGTATTTTGAATCAGGGAGATAAAATTGTCATTTGACATCATACATTGACCACATGCATTGATTTTAGGAGGAATATTTGTTTAATAAATGGTATCTATTTCAACTGAGTAGATATTTGTGGTGCAGTGGAAACTGGTGCATTAGCATCAGAGACAGGTCATGCTAGACTACATCCTATTTGGATGTATGTTTCGGTTCAGCAGAAGGGGAAATGACAATACAACATTTGGTAGATGTATACTGATAACACACGTAGCACTATTAGTTTTTTTAGGAATTATTTCATTCAACTCTCCTAATAAATCTGTAGTATTATTATTTTCAGCAAAAATAATAAACCAGAAAGACAGAAACATTAAGCACCTCATTTAAATTAGTATATCAATAAAGACAAAGTGCAGACTTCTCTGCCTGCCATGATATGTCAAGAGTGGCTAGTACATCCATTTTTAATATGCTATCCTAAATTTTTCACACTCTTTACTTAATTATTGTTTGTTTCTCTCTCTTTTATATCAATGGTGGTAATTATAGATCTCTAACCTGTATTATATAGAATTTGACTATTAGCTTTACTTGCATATGTCACGGGCCCTTTACTGAATTCAGGGAATATACTTCTCACTGTAACCAACACTCAAACTAGAAAAGATCTTTCACTTTCATTGAGACTGATAAATATCTTCAAAATATGAAGCCTGAATTATCAGCTGGGATTCACGAAGAAGTTTGGGAAGCAGTTAAAATAGATACTATTCTGTGGGTGTCTTGTCTCCTGCAAGTGTCGTTTGCAGTTCAAGAATGCAAGGCTGGGCCAGGGATTTAGCTCAGTGGTTCCAGCACCTGTCTTGCAAGCGCAAGAACCTGCGTTCGATTCCCCGGTAACCACATACAGTAGTGGGCATGGAGACTCACGCCCAGCAGCAACCAGTACCACATACCACAGTGCTGGGCGTGGTGGCTCATGCCTGTCATCCCAGCACTTGGGAGGCAGAGGCAGGAGGATTGCAGTGATGTGAGATTGAGGCTGAGCTCAGGGCCAGCCTGAACTATAAAGCGAGACCCTGTCTCAAAAAAAAAAAAAAAAAAAAAAAAAAAAAAGCAAGGCTGTAGCTGCTTACACTAGTACTCCTCCCGGGGTGTGCTCATGCACTTGGTAAACTGGAGAGATGAGTTAGGCCTCACCTCATGTTCACTAAACAAAGAGAAGGTTTGCTGATTTCTTGCTATATAAGTGATAGATGCCTGAAGCCTAGAATTTCTCAATAGCATATGAGTCCCCCATCTGGGGACGTCATATTAGGGTTAGGATTAGGATTCAGGATAGAGATAGAGTTGGTCTGCATTTGCCAGTTCCTTTGGGATCCTTTTATACGTATAGGATTGGGTTTAGGGTTAGGAATCATGTTAAGTATTTTGTTGGTTTCCCTTTATGAATGAATTTGGATTGTGTTTCTAGGTTTAGGATTAAGAAAATGCTTAGGATTCCACTTAGAGATTTAGTTTAAATTTACCAGTTTCATAGGGGTTCCTGCTCTAGCTGTGGGATTAGATTTAGGGTTAGGATTTGGGTTAGGAACAATGTTGTTTTGCATTTCCTCCCTCTTTGTGTTCCTTTTCAAGGCTTGGGGCTAGTGTTAGGGTTAGGGCTCTGGTTAAGGATAGTCTTGGTATTCATCTACCAGTCGTTTGGATTCCTTTTCTAGGTTTAGGATGAGGGTTTGGGATTTGGTTTGGGGATAGTGTTGGTTTCCAGTCACTACTCTCTTTGGGTTCCCTTTACTGGGCTTAGATCAGGTTTAGTGTTAGAAATCACATTAGGTATTTTGTTTGTTTGCTTGTATTTACCAGTGAATATGGGTTCTTTTTCTAAGTTTAGGAGTAGGGTTAGGGTTACTATTCCAGTGAGGAATACTGTCGGTTTGAATTTGCCATTCTCTTAGAGTTCCTTTTCTGTACTTAGGATTAGGGTTAGGGTTAGGATTTAGATTAGGGATAGTATTGTTTTATTTATAAGTCTGTTTGGGTTTTCTGTAAAGGGTTCCCTTTAGAGGCTCGTTATGAGAGTTAGGGTTGAGATTTGGGTCAGGAATAGTGTTGCTTTGTATTTATCACCCTCTTTGGGTTCTTTTTAAAACTATAGGATTAGGGTTAGGGTTAGATTTGAGATAGGGAGAGTGTTGGTTTGTATTTGCCAGCCTTTTTGGGTTCCTTTTCTAGGCTAATGGCTACTGTTAGGGTTAAGGTTGGGGTCAGCTATCTTGTTAATTTTTGTTTGCTCATAAGTGTGGTTCCTTTTCTAGACTTAAGACTGGATTTACTGTTATGTTTCAAGTTAGGGATAATTTTGGTTACATTTACTAGTCTCTGTTTCCATTGCTTTTCTTAGTATTAGAATTAGGGTTAGGATTCAGGTTAGGGAGAGTGTTGATTTGCATTTACCAGGCTCTTTGGATTCCTTTTCTAAATGGGATTAGGATGAGGGTTAAGATTCAGATAAGTGATAGTGTGAGATTGCATTTACCATTCTCTTTGCATTTTTTTTTTTCTAGTTTTAGGATTGGGATTACAATTAAGATTCGCATTTGGGAGAGTGACTGATGGATTGCATTTACCATTGTCTCAAGATGTCTTCATGCAGGATTAGGAGTAGGTATTTGATTTGGATGTGAAGTAGAGTTGTTTTGTCCTTACTGGTTTCTTTGGCTTCCTGTCAAGGTTTAACAGTAGTGTGGGGGTTAGAATTTGGACTAGAGATATTATTCATTTGCATTTACCCTCTCCTTGGGTTAGTTTCTTAGGCTTAAGGTGAAGATTAGGGATAGGATTTGAGTTAGGAATAGTGATAGTTTTTATTTACCATTGTATTTGGGTTCCTTTTCTAGGTTTAGGATGAGTGTTAGTTTTAAGATCAGGTTAGGGATGGTGTCAGTGTGGATTTAACTTTCTCTTTGGTTTGCTTGTATAGGTTTAGGATTAGGACTACAGTTAGGATTTGAAACAGGGATAGTGTTTGCATTTACCAGCCTCTTTATCTTTCTCTTCTCCTTTTAGGATTAGGGTTAGGTTTAGGATTCAGTTTAAGGATAGTGTTGGTTTGTATTTACCAGGAACTTTGTATTCCTTTTAAAGGCACAGGGTTAGGATTAGAGTAGGTTTCAGATTAGGGTATGATTTGGGATAGGTGTCTTGTTAGTGTGCATTTTCTATTCACTGTGGTTCCTTTTCTAGGCTTAGAGTTGGAATTAGGGTGAGGATTTGATTTAGGGAGAACTTTGGTTGCATTTATTGGCCTCTTTCAGTTCCTTTTCTCAACAGTATGCTTTTTGTTAGGAATCACATTGTTCTCATGAAATCTTCAGGCAAGAACTGTGGCAGGCAAAACTCCAATTTCAAAATGAGTATACTTCTAATCCTCGAATGCTGACTATGATAAGATGTCATACTTGTGAATATGTTGCCATATAGCAGATAAATTTGCAAAGGCAATTGAAGTTACTGGATAATTGGCCTTAAAGTTGATTACGCTTGACTATCATGAGCAGCTCAATATCTTCATTCCAGGACTTACAAATAGAAGCAGAAAAGGAAGAGGGAGATGTGAGAGAAGAGATTCGGAAAGAACCTGAGCAAAAGAAATATTTAGTGACTTTAAAATGAAGAAAGAATGACACATGCCTGAGGCTGAGACTTGGGAATTACAAATTTGAGCACAGCATAGACAACTTAGTGAATAAATGAGACTCTCTCAGTAAAATGTGAAACAAGAGTCTGTAAGAAGGACTGAAAATGAGAGTTGTATAATGTGGAGGCTCTGAGCTCAGCCTCGGGTACAAAATTAAAAGAGAGAAGGGGTCTACAAGCCAATGAATTTAGGTAATGTCATAAAATTAAAACTAACCAGCAAAGACATAAGAACTTCAGTTCCTAGGGACATATAAATTTGAATTTAATTTTGAGAAGAGAATTCTGAGTGCCAGGAAGGAGACTTCCAGAACATCTAAAGAAGAGCCCAGACCCACTGATATCTGGACTTTGATCATGGGAGACCTTGAGGAGACTATCAGACAAGCCCATTTGACTTTTGATATATAGTACTATGAGGTACTAAATGAGCATCATTTTAAGCTATTGAATTTTCATAATTAAAAGGAAACTAATGCAGGAACTCAAATATTTCTATTGATGCTCACATAACTTGCTGTGCTTCAATAAATTCCTTGCCTTCAACCCTGGAACTTGTGCCCGCTATAAATATCCATAACATAGTAAAGATTACTTTTTATCTTAAAGTACAACAACACTAAATTACACACTCATTACCATCAAGAATTAATAGATATTAGCAAGAGCATCCCCAGGGTGCTGACACGGACTGTCGCATTACATACTGAAGGAGAACTGGAATGAAAAATACCTGGATTTAAAGTCAGCCTCCAAATGTAATTACCATGTGATCTTAGGGCATTTAGTGAACATTGCTGAGCTTCTGTTTTCAAAACTTTAATAGAAAAGGGGAAAAGGGAAGAGGTAGGATATATTATAGATAGGTGCAAATTCCCGAAGAAGAGTGTTATTATTATGTATACCTAAAATATACTAATAAATGTTTTGCTTCAAAAATTTAATAAGTATTATTAAATCAGTGTGCACATTAAATGAAATTACACATATACTACCCTTACATAGTATATGACAGATTGTAGAGTATTCTTCATTACTCCTTGCATTTTGTTTGTGCACCTATCATAGTGGTATTTTAGTGAGCACCACACAAAAAGTGAATGACAATCCTAGACTATTGATTTTAAAAGGGTCCCTCAAAAAATAATTTGCTCCTTCAATTAATGATTTAGTGCATGTTTATGTATAAAATACACTGATACACAGATTTGCTCTAACAGCTAATCTTCTGCACAGATATAAACTATTAATCTAATAGTTTTCATTATTAGATTATTAATCTAATAATTTTCATTTGAAGACTTTTTTAGTAGCACAACTTCAGTGATAACCTTCACATATTCTTTTTTTTTTATTATTATCTTTATTGGTACATTAAATATACACATCATGATTGCACTCCATAATGGGGATTTGTACCAGTATAAGACACAACTTAATTCTCATTTTCCTTCACATATTCTTATTCTCATTTCATTTTTACCAGTCACTATCCTATGTCCCTACTCTCATTGCCCATGAAAAGCAGCACTGAGCAGAGGCATCCAGCTTTCTTGTTTCTTCCCAAATTTCTGCGTTATTTCCTAATGTTGAATTTTAGTTGTCAGAAAAATAACTGAGTGACATGTTGAAATAGATTTAGATACTTAAGTCAATACAGAGATATTTGGAATAAGCATTCACTAAAGGCTCTCGATCACAATATATGTGAGACTCATTAGATTCCAACTCTTTCATACACCACTCAACAAACGTTTCCAAAATGAGAAGCTATCTTGGACATGAGCTCATAGCCTCCAATTCACAGATTTTTTTTTTTTTTTTTTAGGTTTTTTGACACAAGGTCTCGCTTTGTGGTTCAGGCTGGCCCTGAGCTCAGCCTCAAACTCACATCACAGCAATCCTCCTGCCTCTGCCTCCCGAGTGCTGGGATTACAGGCGTGAGCCACCACGCCCGGCACTGTGGTATGTGGTATTGGTTGCTGCTGGGTGTGGGTCTCCACACCCAGTATTGTTATGTGGTTACCGGGGAATCGAACCCGGGTCCTTGCGCTTGCAAG
>PVIR01003298.1:0-23939 GCA_004026965.1 Petromus typicus
CTTCATGAACAAAACTTCTAGAGCACAGGAAATGGCTGAGGAAATCAACAAATGGGACCTCATTCTTTTAAAAAGCTTCTGCACAGCAAAGGAAACCACCAACAGTGCAAACAGGCAACCAACAATGTGGGAAAAAATCTTTACCAGCTGTTCCTCAGATAAAGGGCTATTATCTAGAATATATAAAGAGCTCAAAAAAATCAGCCCACCCAAACCCAATTCAGAAATGGGCATCTGAAATGAACAGGTATTTTTCAGAGGAAGAAGTAAGAGCAGCTAAGAAGCGTATGAAGAAATGCTCAACATTTCATAAGTCTGACTAAGAGCAGACTTATGAACTCGACTTACTTGATCAGAGGCTGCATGGTTCCATAATGGCCAGGTGTACCCTGGAGAGCCAGGGAAAGCAGCATGTCCTCAGTTGGAGTATCGAAGCCTTAGAACCTGAGCGACCAGTGAGGCAGCCCAGGCTGGAGCTGAAGCTGCCTGGAGAGTCACTGGTACAAGTCTGTGTTCAAAGGCCAGACAGCTTCAATTCTGTTGTTTGCAGGCAAAGCAGCACCAAAAAGCATATCTCCATATGGATTCAGTTTCCCTGGTTGTGTGTTTCTTTCTCTTTCCACCTTTCATTCCACCTGAGTAGCCTTAGCTGTTCAATGGTTCTGCTCACACAGTGTGTGGCTTCGTCATTCTGCTTCCTGGTTCACCTGTTCCTTGTCCACAGTAGCACTCTCACTGACAGAACTGTGCTTTTCCATTATGTGTCTCTGTCCAGTCAGGCTGAGGGCTGAGATCAGCAATCATACCTTCCTTGGTCAAGTTCTTCTGTGGTGCATGTGTCAGCCAGGTGGCAGTGTTCAACTGCTAAGGAATCACTTTTATTTTATTTAAAAGCTTGAGGATTTTTTAAAGAGGAGGTGACATTTAAATTAGTAGTCAGTAAACCTTTTCTCCAAAGGGCCAGGTAACAAATATTGTAGGCCTGAAATTTATAGGGCATTGTTACAGCCACTCAGTTCTATCATGGCAGGGGAAAGTAGTCATCAAATTGCCTATGTTTCCATAATATTTTATTTACAAAAACAGATGGTGGGCTAGATTTCTCCACCTCTGATTTAAACAATTTTGCACTGTGGAAAGAGGATTTAACCAACATTAGGTAGAGTCAAAACTGAGATGATACATCACAGAAACAAAGTTTAAAAACAAATCAACCTATTCCTCTTGAAGGTTATTCATAAAGTGCTTAAAAAAATCAGCCCACCCAAATGTAATGACCCAGTTCAAAAATGGGCATCTGAAATGGACAGATATTTTTCAGAGGATGAAGTAAGAGCAGCTAAGAAGCATATGAAGAAATGCTCAACATCATTAGTCATTCGTGGGATGCAGATGAAAACAACACTGGGAATTCATCTCACTCCACATAGAATGGCTGCCATTTCAGAATCAGTCAACGGCAAATGTTGGCGAGGCTGCGGAGAAGAAGGAACCCTTCTCCACTGTTGGTGGGACTGTACACTCGTACAACCCCTGTGGAGATCAGTTTGGAGAATCCTCAAAAAGCTAGGCTTGATGGTCCCATTTGACCTGGCCATTGCCCTGCTAGGTATATACATACATGAATTAAAAGACTCATATCACAGTGACATATGTGCACCCATGTTTATAGCAGCCCAGTTTGTGATTGCTAAATCTTGGAAACAACCCAAGTGTCCATCAACTGGAGACTGGATAAAAAAGCTGTGGTTCTTCTACAGAATGGAGTATTACTCTGCCATTAAAAATGATATGTTTGGGGCCAGGGATTTAGCTCAGTGGTTCTGGTGCCTGTCTTGCAAACACAAGGACCCGGTTCGATCCATGTTTAACCACATACAATACTGGGTGTGGAGACTTACACCCAGCAGCAATCAGTACCATGTACCACAGTGCCAGGCATTATGGTTCATGCCTATAATCCCAGCACTTGGGAGGCAGAGGCAAGAGGATTGCTGTGACGCGAGTTTAAGGCTGAGCTAAGGGCCAGCCTGAACTACAAAGTGAGACCCTTTCTCAAAAAAAAAAAAAATGATAAATTTGAATTATTTATACTTAAATGGACATAGCTTGATGATACCCTCATAACTGAAATAAATAGGCCACAGATAGGTAAATATCACATCTGTTCTCTGATATGTGAAAATAAAGATGTAAATGAGTTCTAGCATGTATGTTATATATTGTGAAATAGAAAATACTCAAAGCGAAATAGGGTGAAGGGGGAAAATAATGAGATTATAATAAAAAAGAAATGAAAGAAAGTCTATGTATATGGAGGGGTGGTAGGGTGGGTAGGGCTATGGGAAAAATTGATAATTAAGTTATGTCATATACTGGTACAAATTCTCATTGCTGAGTGCAATCATGATGTGTATATGTAATGTACCAATAAAGATTTCAATTAAAACAGTAGGGAAAAAAGTTCCACAACTCACTTTGAAAAGTAGCGATCAAATACTGAAATAATCTAGATCCCTTTTGCTGCTCTGGATCAATCAGAGGAAGCTATTTCACGCCAAGGCAAGAGCACAGAGCATCGCTTATCACTGACTCCTGCTCTGGAGCATCGCATAGAGTCAGATCTGCCTCTGCAGATGACGAAGGGAGAAACCGAACGTGAGAAAAGCGGGAAGCCATTGAATATGCTGCTCCTTTCTGCTCCTTCCACTTTTCCTTCTCCTCCTCTCCCTGTTTTAGTGCACCGTTCTGTCCTGCCAATTCCGTGTTGCCCTTTGACACTAACACCATAGCCTCCTTGAGGTGCTCTGTCAGCGCAAGGAAAGCGTTCTTTTTGGTTTTTCCCTTCTGCATCATAACACTATAGTGAGCAGCATTAACTTGCTAAAGTGAATTTCCTAAGAGGGCAAAAAGTTATATGATGATCACATAGCATGTTTGCATTTAATGACATTTTCCTTGTATTGGAACGCTCGATCACGAGATGAGTCTGTTGGCTTTCATAGCTCTGTCAAAGAGAAGGACCTGTAATTGATCTACACAAATCTCATGCTTTACAAGTATGGCGTTGGGGCAGGGATTTACCTCAGTGGTTCCGGTGTCTGCCTGGCAAACACAGGGTCTTGAGTTCAATCCCTAATGTCACATAAAACAATGCTGGCTGTGGTGGCTCACAACTATAATCCCAGCACTCAGGAGGCAGAGGCACGAGGACTGCTGTGAGTTCAAGGATAGCCTGGGCTACATAGTGCACTCAGGGACAGTGTGAGCTACAAAGCAGAATCCTGTCTCAAAAAAATAAATTGACACAAGTATATGATTTTATTTGTACTTGATGATAACTCCACCTGTTTGAAATCAAATAAATTTTTAAGATATTCATAACTACCTTTCTAGTTAGTAAAGAGATAAAAACATAGACACCAGTTACTATACAGTGCAGTGTACAGATGTAACATTTTATTTTCTGGGCATTTAAAAAATATACATTCAACTGGCCATTTGTATGGACTCTGAGAAGTTTTCAAATTGATTTCTATGTATCCTTAGAAGGACTTCCAGTGGGGATTTTAATGCAAGAGTATCTTAAGGATGAGAATGGAAAAGAATAAAAGGATGGTTATAATTTTTACTCTTTATAAAATACTTTAAGTTGAACTAGGCATGCCTATAGTTGTAATACTCTGGGAGGCTGAGGCAGGAGAATCACTAATTGAATCCAGTTTGGTCAGCTCTGTGAGGCCCTTCTCAAAATACGAAGAGAAAAAAAGACCAGGGAGTATATCTCAGTTCAAAGGCCTTAGGTGCAATCTCCAGGACAGAAAAAAAAAATCCAAAAGGGAAATTTCAAGGCAGAGAGCCAGGAGAATGGGGTGATAATCACATTCTGTGCCTAATATTTTGCAATTCGAATACCTGAAGAGTAGAAAGATGTTTGTGTAATTGCCAGGTAGAGAATGAAGTCTTTGCATATAGTATATCAACATTAATACCAGAAAGACTGGGCTAATATAAGACTCATCAGTTGAGAAAAGGCTCAGAGACCAGGCCTGACAAAACCAATCAGGTCCAGCCCCCGGCAAAGGCTCCTATTCTAGTTATCATTAGTGATGCAAGAGCATCGTGGTGGAGGAGGATGGGTAGGCCACGGCAGCACCCCCTACAGTGCTGACCCTATTTTATTTAATTTCTAGGACCTGTAAAATCTTCAAATTATGTCATTATACTAATTAATTTACAAATGCTCAGGATTCTTATTTGCTGACCACCTTTATTAGTATCTTTGTGGTTTATAATTCTAATGCATCTTTCTTCACCCTATCAATATATACTGAACTAGAATCTGTGAAGTTGTAACCTGTGTAATTTCTTTTTTAAACTTACCTTCTAGGTTATTCTTATACAGGCTGAAGTCAGCAAATCATTGGCGTATATCAGAATTAGCCAGCAACAAATGTTGATGAGGCTGCGAAGAAAAGGGAACCCTTCTCCACTGCTGGTGGGAATGTATACTCATACAACCTCTGTGGAAATCAGTGTGGAGATTCCTCAAAAAGCTAGAATTAGAGGTCCTATTTGACTTGGCCATTGCTCTGCTAGGTATATATGCAAAGGAACTAAAAGAGTCATTTCACAGTGACATATGTGACCCTACATTTATAGCAGCTCAGTTTGTGATTGCTAAGTCTTGGAAACAACCCACATGCCCATCAACTGGAGACTGGATAAAGAAGATGTGGTGGTTCTTTTATAGAATGGAGTATTACTCTGCCATTAGAAATGATAAGATTGAGTCACTCATACTTAAATGGATGTACCTTGAGGATGTCCTCATAAGCAAAATAAAAAGGTCATAGATGTGTAAATATCATATCTTTTCTTTGGTATGATAATATGAAGTTGTAAATGAGTTGTAGTATGTATAATTGATATTATGAAGTAGGAAATATTTAAAAGGAAAGAGAGTAAGGGTAAATAATGAGGGGAAAATGAATGTGGTAATAATAAAGAAAAAAAGAAAACAAAGATTGTGTATATAGGGGGTGGCAGGATACAGGGCGGGGGGAAAAGAAAAAAAAAATGAGAATCAAGTCATGTCATATTCTGGTACAAACTCTTAATGTTGAATGTGAGTATCATGTATATTCATAATGTACCCATAAAGATAATTTTAAAAAAACATTGGTGTATCTTTAATACATACTTATTAAATAACCCATGATGTAAACTATTCTCTCTATTATATTGATGAAAAATTTGAGAGCCAGTACCAGTTTCTGAACTGAGAGCTGCTCTCTGCCATAGTGGGTGCTCTGTGAACTGTGATAATTTTATATATTGTAAATATGTGTGTTTATTTTAATGTAAATGTGAACATCATGCATTTTAAAAGATAATTTTAAGTTGATTTCATATTTTACAATTTTTGTCACTTCAGAATATGTCCGCATTCTTTAAATCTAATATTTTCCTTAACAATTTAAATGTATCCAGTCAGGGGCTGGGGATTTAGCTCAGTGGTTCCGGCACCTGTCTTGCAAGTGCTAGGACCCAGGTTCAATCCTCAGTTACCGCATACAATACTGGGTGTGGAGGCTCACACCCAGCAGCAATCAGTACCACATACCACATTGCCGGGCGTGGTGGCTCAAGCCTGTAATCCCAGCATCTGGGAGACAGAGGCAGGAGGATTGCTGTGATGTGAGTTTGAGACTGAGCTCAGGGTCAGCCTGAACTACAAAGTGAGACCCTGTCTCAAAAAACCTAAAAAAAAAAAAAAAAAAAAAAAAAAAAAAGTATCCAGTGAAATATTCTTGGTTTTTTTGTTTTGTTTTGTTTTGAGACAGGGTCTTGCTTTGTAGTTCAGTCTGGCCCTGAGCTCAGCCTCAAACTCATCACAGCAATCCTCCTGCCTCTGCCTCCCAAGTGCTGGGATTACAGGCATGAGCCACCACACCCAGCACTGTGGTGCATGGTACTGGTTGCTGCTGGGCATGAGTCTCCACACCCAGTATGGTATGTGGTTACTGGGGATTGAACCCGGGCCCTTGCGCTTGCAAGACAAGTGCCGGAACCACTGAGCTAACTCCCCGGCCCCAGTCAGATATTCTTAAAGAGGTCTATCTGACAAGGTATGTTGACCTTCTCTGGCAAAAGTACACAATTCTCATATTTGTACAGGAAGGCTGAAATTTAATCATCTGATGACTATAAATTAGTGGACAATAAAACCATTTAGCTTTATCATCCTTAAAACTGGATGGGAAGGGAGGGAAACAATAATGCTTTGGGAAGACATGGAATTAGTTTTGGAGCTTTATTTAGCTCCCAGAGCGCTGTGTTGTTGACAGCAGGTGCTTCTTTCCTTTGACTGGACAGGCTGATGAGGGGTATTTTTGCTAGAGAACGAATAGGCTCCAACACTTGCATTTGGTTCTAATTGATATGAAACAAGTCACTCTGGATTAAAAAAATTCACTTTCCTGACAATGTAAATTAGGTCTAAATAGGAGAGATGTTCTTTGTAAAAATGAGTTTAAGTTTCAAGAATATAAAGTTAAAAGTTCTTAATTTGTAATACACCATAAACTATAGAACAGGGGAGAGTTTTCCTCTGCTCCGTAGACTCCACTTCACACAATGCAGATGACAGAAGTTTTGTACAAAACCATAATTTCTTTTGTGCATAGCTCTGGACATGAGTCACAGAAAAAGTCATAATTTCAGATCACTGTAGTTTTCAAAATATTCTTTTGTTGTTCTTTGCTGAAATGGAATTGTAGCTTTTCCTGTGGCATGAGTAGACTTTGTTGAAGTGTTCTAGATAGTGTGCACCCATTGTTCTTTCTTTGTTTCCAGTTGTTGGAGATGCCAAGGTAATATTCTGTTTATTTACACCAGTATTTCTTGTTGACAAGAGATAATGCAAGGAAAAGTTCTTTGGTGAAGGCTAATAATCTTTGACTGGAACATAAATTCTAATTAGAAAGATCTGAAAGGAGAAACAGTCCTGCTATTAGTAACCATCAGACATGCAGGGTTGTGATTCCATGAATGCTGATGATATTCATAAGCTTTTTTGTAATTACTAAAGGAAAGAGAGTTGTGATTGATTCTGAGGCAGTGGGTACTTTGGAAACTAAGCTTTTTGTTTTTTGGGTTTTTTTGCATATTTTATTAAAAACGTAAAATATAATACCTAGTGTTTAACATACTTCATCGAGACTATCTGAATTTTTCTATTTACATTTGTTAATGAGTGTTCTCATTCAGATATCAGCCTGAAACTTTGCTGCAAATACAGAGCGTAGATTGACAAAGTATGAAAAGAAATGGACCTAAACAAAGCAAGCTAAATATATTCATGTTCTAGAAATTTCTATAAAATCTAAAGCCACAATCTTCACTCATCTACAATGAAAGAGTGTCTCCTTGAACATGAGGCTTTGTGTAAATGTGAGCATTAATCTCTGATTTTTAAAGATTCTTGTCAACAAATAGTGACGCCTCCTAAGGAATACCATAGAATACCTCTTCCTAGGGTAGAAGGCACCTGACTATGTTCATTTCTACAAGGTGATGGTTTGAAACGGGAGCTGCTATAGTTTCTAAGCAACAATTTACACAAGTACGTCTATTGCTCGTATACTGCCTCTTTTCCTTTGTACTTTGACCTGATTATTACACATTTAGTGCAAAAATTAAATTTGAAAACTTCATTCAAGAAAGACCCTAGCTCAAACTCAAGAAAAAATTTCTTTTAAATATAGCAAAAATAAAACATTTCCTTTTATCTGTTGTCTCTTTCTACTTATCATGCTTTTTGGTTTTGTTTTAAAGTTTAATGTCACTTTATCTAAAGAAAAATGTAAGATACATCCTTAGAATAAATTTTCACATTCTATGCAATAACAGTTTCAAATGCAAAAAACATTTGACATATATACAGAATCACTAAAATTATGCCATTCCTTTTTCAGTATGTGTATATATATATATTTAAATTGGCCAAAATGAAAAAAATGCACAGAAGTAATTCAACTATTATATATATTACCAATGCATATTACCAATATGCATACATACAAACAATGCTCTATATCTTGTATTTACTAATTGGTAATGAAGAACCAAAAGGAAGAAGAATTCTAAGTTGAAGTTGCTTTATCTTTCCTTTCCCTTGTGTGTTCATTTTCAACCCAAATAGCTGATTTATATAAGAAAGAAATATCTATATAAGAAATTGCATGGTAAGAATTCTGACTGTCTCTATCTCAAACCAATAAAAGGTATTTATGAGAAACCAATGACCAGTATTATTCCAAATGGTCAAAAACTGAAACCTTTCACACTAAGACAAGGAACAAGACAAGGATGTCCACTCTCACCACCCATGTTCAATATAGTGCTGGAAATATTAGGCACAACAATTAGACAAGAGAAAGAAATAGAAGGAATAAAGATAAGAAAGGAAGAAGTTAAACTGTCATTATTTGCTGATGACATGATACTCTATATAGAAGATCCTAAAACTTGATATCTTGCTTTTGGTTTTATTATCTTCTTTCTGTATTTGAATCAACTTCCCAGTGGGATAGAAAGTATGAGCTTTCTGGACTGTCAGTGACTGCTTCTACATGCACACTTGATCTCATGCAGTACTTATTTCAAATCAGTTTTGAATTCTACCTTATATTCCACTGTCTCTTCAGATTTCACTGACAAAACTCCCATTTAAAGTTGAAATTATTGGGCCAGGGGTTTATCTCAGTGGTTCTGGTACCTATCTTGTAAGCACACTTGGGAGGCAGAGGCAGGAGGATTACTGTAATGTGAGTTTGAGGCTGAGCTCAGGTCCAGCTTGAACTACAAAGTGAGACCCTGTCTCAAAACAAAAACAAAAACAAAAACAAAACAAAACAAAAAAAAATGAAAAGAAAAAAAAAAAAAAGAAAAGATGAAATTATTGTTTATTCCAGACCTGTGATAGCAGAACTTTAAATCAATCAGGAATGAAAGAGGTTCTTCTAAGAGAGTAATCCTGGGAGGTTCCTGGTGCTTTTTCCTAAGGTGGCTTTCCACTGTGGCTTTGGAATAGGTGTCTTCACTTTGTCTGTCATCTTCTCATAGACAGAATGGGAAAAACTGCAAACAAATAATATAAAGGTAGGGTGAACATCGCAATGAAGACCAAGCTGAGAAACAACATTCTAGATACATAAAAAACAAAGGAAATTAATTTATTTATTAATTCTCTGGAAATTAATTCTCTAAGGAATATAAAAATTACAATATAAAGTTAAAATAAATTTTAAATAGCTATCATTAAGCCCTCACAAAATAAAAAGAAGGTGATATAAAATAATAGGAGGATACAAAAAGCTAAACAATTAGAATTCCTCAAAATATAAGATGAAATTATTATGAAAAACTCAATCACACAATGACACACTCTAGACTAGAATTTACCTAAGCATAAGTTAGTAGATCGAATTATAATTTTAATAAATGTAGGAATTAAGTGACATGTCTTTTTATAAATACTCTATGATACATACCTAGAATATTAAGACTTCCATTGATTGATATTTTTCAAGCAAATAGCTAGAATGTAATTTTTAACCTGATTATAGGTTCATGAATACCTTTCTATGTCCATTTGGGAGATAGATGGTCTTATCATCTCTATCTCTGACAAGTTTTATTTGCTCTAGTAGCCCCATGTAATGGTGAAGAAATTTCATATTGTATTGCATTCTAGGTTCAGGCTTTTTTTTTTTTTTATTACCCTAGATGTTTTCAGGACAGAAACCCTTGAGCTCACTTTATATGTCCCTATAAAATTAACACTTATGTCTATGAATTCCTTTTTTAATGTATTCAACATTGTAAAATGCCTGTTATGGCTTGTATTTCTATGTCCCCCAAAGCCTCACTTGCTCATAGGTGAGGATTTTGGAACTAGATGGATCTGGAGCAATGGTGCTGAACCTGTAGCATGCATGCCCTGGTGAGATGTTTTTATCATTAAAAGCTCTGGTATTCTGTTTTTTTTTTTTAATGTATGAATTTTTAAAAAATAAAATAAAACCTCAATATTCAGTTCTAATCTCAGAGTTGGCACTTTGGTATAAGTGAGTTTTGGGTTGCAGTTTTGACACTCAGTCTCTATAAGGTTCACCATACTGATCTAGGGTGTGACATATGAATTAAAGATATATCAGATTAAATGAGTCCACTGACTGGATTAGCATAGTTCTGGATGTGCATAATGAACAGCCCACCCTTGTAGGGGGTAGCACCAACCAAAAGGGAAAGAGGCTTGCTGTTTGCTGCTCTTGGCCTTCTCTTTGCCACACCATGGACTATTTCCCTTCTGCGGTACCCTTCTGCCACGCTGCTCTGTCTTAGAACCAGCTGACTGTGGGGCAGAACCTTTAAAAACTCTGAGTTGAAAATTCTTCTTCTTGTAATTTTGGGTGTCAGGTAACAAGATATGCTTAATATGTTTAAGGAAAAACAAAGAAAATCTCTATCTTGATGTCTTTGTAAAGCCTAGAGAATGTAACATTAACAAAGACTAGGAGGTGACAAGAGAAAGGAATGATTATTCATAGTGATAGAAAGGCTAAAGGATAAATATCTTAAAAGAAGCTGATTGTTGATCCTGGGTAACCTGGGCCAGATATTAGTAGCCTATAATCGAAACGTCTCTATCACTTTGGGGAAATAATCTGACTTTATTTTGCTTTTATAGCTTGCACTATAAAGGGCTGCACAATCTCTCTTTGTAATTACTGATCAGAAAATGAAGGCACAATCATGATCAATATGTCCCTAGGGGGGCATATTTCACACTTGCTCCAAGCCAGCAGGGTTCTTCAACTGGCTTTAACCCAGCTCATTGTGTAATTATTTGCTAGATTTTAGCAGGACCCTTAAATAAAGCTTTAATTTTAAGCTTCATTTCATTTTCTTCTATTTCTGTTCTTAATGCTTACAAAAAGGAACCTTTGATTTACCACTGCTCTGTGCATATATGAATATTATGAAACACAGGTCAGATGCTGAACATTATTTAAAATGTTCTGTTGTGCATGAATGGACAGACATTAAGATGGAGAGAGCAGCAGAGATGCTATTCACTGAAGAGGAATAACTTCTACATGAATAAAATCACTGAATTCTTAAAATTTCTGCCACTAAGTGATCAAATTCAGTAGGATTGGTAAATGTAAAATAAAACAGCTGCATAGGACCACTTTAGTGCCCAAATTAAATGTAATTCTAAAAATCTAAAACAAATAGTATTTCTCAAGTAAGTGGATAAAAATATTCATTACTATTTTTATTAAATGATTTTCATGTTTAACAAATCAGTCATTTTAATAACACAAAAGGTGCTTCAGACAGCATAATATTTTATGATTTGATTCGATGCAATACTAATATCATAGATATTTATTTTGCTCTCTGTATGTATTTATTTTTCTTTGTTTGCTTAAAATTCTGTGGACTGAGACATCTGGCAGACATCACTGATACTTCTTTTTTCTTTAGCCCCTGGTATTTCATCAATCAGTAAAAGTTGATAGCTTTGCTTCATAGATATTCCTTAAGTCCAGTCATTTATTTTCATTTCCACTTACAATATCTTTCTACACATCACAAATACTTCTCACTAGAACTACTGAAAGTCTCCAAACTAAATGCAGGTAGTTTGAGAAATGGCCCTGCTGGAAAATATGCTATGATGAGGGAGCTTAGAGTTTAATATAAATCATAACTTGTAAAGCATTACTATGAGTCACAAAATAGATAAATTTTACCAAACCAGGACATATATGCAAGACACATTCTCTTTTAATTCCCACATATCAATGATAGAACCTCACACAAATAAATCTAACAGAAATGTTCCATGAGGCCTTGCATTCTAAAGCAAAGAGCACTGACTATTGCATAAAACCATTTTGTTTACAAAGACCAAACTGTCAAAATAGTGTTCCACACTCTGCTTCTCTAGGTTTACTTTCTTAGCAGTCCTCTCTTGAGATCTTCATGTTCTGCCAGGCTGCTTTCTTTCTTGCAAACCTAACTTACCCATTAGTGTAGCCCTAGGGTCTTACTTTAGTGGACTTTGACAAGCAAAAGTACTAACAAAATCTACCAGGACCCATAGTGCTGTGGACCACAGCCCTTGTCTGGTAATTGTGATGGCTATTTACATGGAGAAAACTGGACTACAGTAGGTGCAGAGGTGGGTAAAAACAGTGGTTCTGGTTGTAGCTGTACAGTGTTTCAAAACAAGTTAACATTAGAGTCAGTAATTAGAGTGAAGATAGTTTACCTCACTCATGTAGGCCACTGAGAGAGAAAAAAGTAGAGAGATAAAGTGGGTCATCTCTTTCCCTTCTTAAATTGAGACATGATACTTTGAGGCTTTTTGACTACCATGTCTATAAGGTGTGACTATGATCAATTGAACTGTGAATTAAATTACCATGATAAAAGTAATAACTAAAAATGGTTGAATACCTGATGGAAGCCAAATTCTCCTAGGAACTGTACAGTCAAGTTATCATTTAGGCTGTACAATGACCCTAAAGGTGAGTCTTGCCAAATATCTCCATTTCACAACCTGAGGTACAAAGAGACTAACATGCTGAAGGTTACAAATTATTCTACTTCATTTTCTCAAAAGTAATAATTAAACCCAGTGCTTTGGAGCATGCGATTTAATCTTACAGGTCTAGCATTATGCCTTACCCTCTTCTAAACCCACTAATCCTTACTGAGCATTCTACAAATGGCTGAGATACAAAAACTTAAACCATATAGAATTTGTGAAAAATATGACCATCATTTACACATTTTCTGAAAGCACTCTGATATATTAGAAGTTTGGAGAGCAGTAGATGGCGAGTCACAAGGACACGTTATATCTGTTCTTAAACTCAGAGGAATGAAATGCTAATCACTGTGCAGAACATGGCCATGTTACACTGTATCAATAATCCAAAAATTGTCCATTTTCACTTATTTCATCCCAACTAAAAGGTGTCAGTGCATTGAGGAATGTGAGGTGAACAAAAATAAAATTCCTGTAGGAGAAGAGAGAATATATAATAAGAATATGACCTCTGTTCTTGCATTTTTGTGCTCCCTCATTTCAAGCATGTGGTCCTTTATAGAGTCAAGGTTATCGCTTGGGGACTTAGTCAGCCCATTGCAGAGAGCTAATTTATTTCCTCCTACCAAAATGGATTTTATTTTCCTTGTGCATCATCAGCACATTTTTAAAAGTTTGGAGTATATTTCAGGCAGTGTACAGAAGAATTTAATTTTGAATTCTCATTTTGTCTAACAGTGCTAGATTTTATTATCATTATTTTACTTGTAACAAATATATTATTATTTCAAAGTAGAAAATACCCAAAACATCAACTTATTTCAGAGCAGCAGAAGAGCATCTAAAAAGAAAACAGAAAATAGCAGCCCAAAGTAATTCTTTTTCCTGCATGTCTGAAGCACAGAAAATGGTTTTAGAATGTTACAAAAGTATTGACATCAAATTCATTAAATCTCCATAGCATGCTAGTAAAGCAAGCCATCATTTTTTATTTTACTGAAGAATTTGAGAATTTTATTTTACCCTAATTTAAGTCCTAACGTTATTGAGATGTAAATTCTATAAGAATAACAACAAAATGAGCTCTAAGTATAATTCATCTTTAAAAATAAATGAGAGATTGAGAGAGAAAATGAGAATATCAGAATTGCATTTCATTGTGGGATCAAACTACCTCTCCCTAAGGAGGAGGATCAAAAAATATGTGTTTATTCTGAAGAAATAAAATCACATTATATACTTGTATTCTCAAAATAAACTCAAGAGAGTGATTCTTATTTTAGAAATTTTAGACTCAGGAAAAGCTAAAGAGCTCTATCAGTTTTCCATTCACAGACAGCCAAAAACATGGTATGAATCAATGGTTACTAAAAGATCAAAGTGTTTGCAATACTCATTACTTTACCAAGAGTTGCACAATGTAGGCTTTTTAAAAAGAATATAACGAGATTGATAGATTTCCTTTGAAAAAGCCTGTTTGAGAGGGAATGAACGGGAATGAATGAAAGAAATGATTTTTTATCCATTGCTTAAATAAATCAACCAGTTCATAGGAAGAGACCCTTAGGGTAATGAGGGATATAGATAAAGGACAAAGGTGTCAGATCTTTTCAAAGGATGTCGAGAAAAATGAGAGTTGTAGCTGAAGGGGACAATATTAAAAATTATGGGTGTGTTACCAGTTTTAATCTTCAGGATCTGTGGCAATGTTCTGTTACTTAGTGAAATGCAATTTTAAGATCGTAAATTAAGTCCAAAGCATAAATTTTGCCTTGGAAAATTTCCTTGACTTACTCATGAGGGTCCAATTTACTTCTGAGTCTTTAAATGTGGAAAGGGCAGGCCAGAAGGCTGGTCGGAGAGATGTGACTGAGAAAGACTGGTTTTGCTGCTGTTTCCTTGGAAGACAGAGGCAGAGCCCTTGGGCCAAGGAAAGTATGTGGTCAGGGGAGTGGATTACAGCTTACAGCCAGGGGAAGCCAGGACTTTGGCCCTGCAACCACAAGGAACAGAATTCTGCCAACAACAACTCCAGTGCCTAAGAAGATGATTGTCTCCTGGATCCTCTAGAAAGAAATATAGGCAGTTGACAGCTTGATTTTGGGGATTTCTGACCTGCAGATTTATACAATATAAAGCTGTGTTGTTTTAGCACATTATATTTTTATTTGTTATCACAGCAATAGTGAAAAAAATACACAGGTTGGCAAGTATTTACAGAGTTATGGAAGACACAAAATAGGAAAATGGACCTCAACATTATTTTGTATAATACATTTCAGACTAAATGAAAACATTTGTTGATATGTAGTTTGATAAGTGGTTATAGATTGGCAAGTCTTGTTATAACCTATTTTGTTACTCATTAATCCCTTTTACACTTAAGGCTATGGCTGTCATCAGTTTGGACATCGCACGGAAAGGTTCTCCATGATAAAAGTTTAGAAAAAATCTCATGGTGTTTACAGTTGTAGTTTTTTTTTTAATCTATCATGAGTCAGACTGGCCTTATTTTGGTTAGAATTGATGCTAGGATGAGGAAAAGATATATTAATCAGAAGGATTGAACTTACTTTGTGATTTAAACTGGTGATTCTATACTGGTGACATCTAAATTCAAATATAATAACAAATCCAGAAGCTAATTGAAAACATTATTTTCCAATCCAACTTCAAAAGTAATATTACATACTTTATTAAATTTTTATACCTGTATTTTCTCCTGAGGGTTCATTTGTAGCAGATTGGAAGATGATTTATCTAATACAAACCATATAAACTTATTGCAAAAAAATGAGAAACATTTCAAATATCAAGGACCAAAGATCATTTTCATAGCATATGTCAGTTGAAAACTGACCTGTTAATGTTATTCAGTTTGATTTTCAATGAGTAGAGAACTACTCATGTAGTGGTTTTGCTGTTGTAAATCCCCATCACATTGGTTAGAAAAATCACCAGTCTTTCCTTAAATCAAGATTTTATTTCCTGGAAATTGTATTTGTTTGGTCCCATAAATACATATTAAATGACCTAGAACAAAAAAGACAACTTCTCCTGTGTGATTATATTTAAAGTAACTTTCAAGGTCAAGGTCTCATTTTCCTTTATAGTCATGACCATTTCCTTAAGCTTCTCTGACCTTTAGCCAACCTGGACATCTTATGATAGTTCTCTTTTTTCTCTTCTGTGTTGAACCTCAAATGTATGACTTTCCCACCCATTTTTGTACTTTGTTAATATTTTCCTCCCTAACCTACACTTAACATAAATACTGTCAATGTACCCAATGCAAATATGCAAATAGTTTTTCTGATTCTTTTTATTAGGAGAGTCACTCACAGCAGTCTCAGACTCTTTCCCTTCATATCAGTGACTAAGAATTGTGCTATTTCACTTTGGATGGTTTTTCTACAAAGTTTATTTCTTAATTTTATAAAATAGGTTTTTATATTTTATGTTCTTTCTTTGCTATTGGATTACTAAAAATAAGTCACGGTCATTTTGTTAGTGATGTCATCATATCTTCATGTTTAGAAAAAAAATTTCCCAAGCTATATTTTTCTACCTGGGAGCCATTAATATTAAAATATACTGAAAAACATATATTGGAATCTCACTTATGTCACCTTTATAGTAACAGCTCTTATTCTAAGCTGTTTTTCGCAGACTGCCCTATAATTTTTATGTTTTTAATATGGAAAGAATGAGAGCTGGCATGACAGCTGAGCTATTTTTGCAGCCAAACATGACAGCTAAGTTATTTTGCAATACTCCTATTTTTCTCCAGTCACATTATCAATATGTTCTCAGTCTGGAAAGACTAGGGTTTTAAATGTTTAAAGAAAGACTGACATCATACAAAGAACCACATGCAGCCTCATTTACAAGAAAAAAAAATGTTGAATCTTTTCTTTGAGAGTGTACTTGATAGCTGTACTCATTCTTTGTATTTCAAATCCTTATTCCTTTCAGTCTATATCCATTTTAAACTCCCACATCACTGTCTAGCTTTCAGTGATCATAAGATATTACTGCATTTAGAACTGATTCATCATGTAAAATTTTTTGAAATGTTACGTGAAGTAATCTCAAAGTATTAAATTTTGTTTAATATTTTGTTTTTCATATCTTTCTGCATCTGAATTTACTCTGTCTTCTGGAGTCACAAAACTTTGACTTTTTTTTTAGGTTTTTTGAGACAGGGTCTCGCTTTGTGGTTCAGGCTGGCCCTGAGCTCAGCCTCAAACTCACATCACAGCAATCCTCCTGCCTCTGCCTCCCAAGTGCTGGGATTATGTGGTTACCGGGATTCGAACCCAGGTACTTGTGCTTGTAAAACAGGCGCCAGAACCACTGAGCTAACTCCTCGGCCCCACAAAACTTTGACTTTTATGATTATTTCTTGTGTTTACTTTTGAAGAAGTCAGGAAAATCTTTATCATATGTAATAATTCTGAAAAGTGAATTTAGGATTCTGTTAAGAGGACACATGGCCTAGTGTGCATAGTGGAAAATAGTTAAGGAAGAAGCAGAACTTTGCTGCTGAGGTAACTAGAGGGTGGTTTAGTCTTTGAGTTGGATTTAAAGGGACATGAGAGAATTGCATAAAAAATTCACTTTCAACGCTGTGGTCCTGGGCCAGCCGTACAAATGGGGGAGGGGCACGCGTCATAGTTTTACATACTTAAAAGTTATCAGGCAAGCAAGCACATGAACACGCAATACATATTCTAGTCCAGTGTCTTCACAAACTGACCTTCACAGCTATCTGGATGACCACGCTCATCCTCATGATTCTCAGGCACCTCAGCAGTGGGAATGAAAGAAGCAATATGGGGCTGTCCCAGGCTCCGCCGGCCTGAACAGCGTCTTGCTCTCTCTCTCTCTCTCTCTCTCTCTCTCTCTCTCTCCCTGCTCTCTCTATCTTTCTCTCTCTCTCTGTCCCTCCCACCTATGGGAAAACAACCCATACCTTTTCAATCTCCACTCACACTTCTAGAAAATAGTCAACTCTTGATAACTTCTCTGCCCTAGAACAGAATCTGCTCAGGCAGATCCTGGAATCAGCTTTAGGGTTATTTGAGCAGGAAAATATAGGGTTCTGCATACGTAGGCAGCAGACTGAGAAGAGCCTGAAGTGATATCCCTCTGTCTCTCATTCTCCTCCTACTATCTATGACTCCTCAGATTGCACCCAGGGCCTGTGCACTGAATGACATCCCCAGCCATTCTTACTATCTTTTGAATTTTGAAGCAGGTTGGCCTCAAACATGATGACCCTCCTGTCTCTGCCCACCAGGATACTGGCATTAGTTGTGATACTGTGGTCAGCTGGGACACATCACTTTTTCTCTACGAGGTCACAGGTCTGCCTGCATTCAAGATTCAGCCACTTTGGACTCTCCTAGTGGAGAAAACAGTCGCTGGGGTGTAGAGGATTGTTACTGTGATGCTAGGGAAGGAAAACCAAGAAGAATTTGGATTTCAGTGGCAAAAGACAGTGGTTTAAAATGATGCTTATTTACACACAGGGTCACAAATACTGATGCGGTGCCACAGTATTATTTTCATTATTGAGTTGTTTATTTGTGATATAAGTCTCTGGAAATAGCCATAATGGATGGATGAAATGTTGTTATGCTGCCCAAACTCTCATCTTTGTAGTAGATGACTCAATTCAGGTTCTCAGCATTACTGAGGTATCCTGCTGGCTATCTCAGATTTTCTACGGAATATTACTGAGATGTGGAGCTGTGCAGTGTTTTCTACCAATTCTGCTTTCTACCAAATTACTTCAACTTTCCATAGTTTAGAGAACATCGAGTACTGATGCCTCCTTAGTGCAGATGCAGAAACTAAGGCCCAGAAATCCCAGAGGTTTAGTGGGGATGGCTTCCTTTCATTGGCACCACGATGTTTTCTGTTGTGCCTCATTTGGGGGGCCAATTCTGTGCACCTTCAGTTTCACCTTCTGGGTCACAGAGTGTGCAGGAATGCGTGTCACCAGCCACTGTGGAGGCCCTTTGATTTTCCCTTCGTAGCTGTGCATCATCACCTCACAGGAGAGCCTTTTACTCCCTGAACTCTGCCTGAGCATAGACACTTAGATGATCATAGGAGCTTTAAATCTGTTTTTCAAGTTATCTGTATGGAGATGGTGTTTATGAGCCATTTTATATAGCCGTTTGTGTGTGTGTTTATAAGTAGAATACTTTATGAGTATGTCAGCATCCACCTTGGCCTAATAAATGGTGTTAGTAAGCAGAGTACAAGGTGAATTTCCAGCATTTATAGTCATATTTAGAAAATGGCACTTTTGGAATTAGATATTCAAGGAGATTTAAATCACAGTGTTCTTTTTGTTATTTGATAAAAATTAGGGACAAATTATTATTTTTTACTATTTTGAAAAGAAAAATGTGTTATTTTAGTAATATGTAAGTCTATATATTATGAAATATATAGCCTAGCAACATTCATTTGGTTGTGAACTAGATACAATAAACTTCACATTTGTGGATGAGAACAAATTGGAAGAACAGCTCATGTGTCTGGCAAATGTCACAGTCCGGCTGCTGGGTGCTCACTGTCCAGTAGGACAGTACCCAGTAGTGCATGGCTCCATCAGAGCCCCAAATATCTTGAAGCAGGAGGAAAGTCAGTAATGATGTGGAGGGGATGCTGGGAATGGTGAAGCCACAACCGTGGAAATGAAAGTGAGATGCAGGAACTCTCTTGTCAGTTCACTCTGTGTGACTCCCTCTGTGTCAGTTGTACTTTACTGATCACCATTTAAGATAACCATGAAGGTTCATTTACAATAGTTTTGTGTATATGTTATTTTGTGCTTTACATCGTATATTTGTGTCAAGTGTGTATATGACTCACTTCGTGGGACTTATGAACAAATCTGGTTAACAAAGATTCTCTTGGAATGCACCTTGTTCTCAAGTCCAGGATTGTCTGTATAAATATAATAACATAACATAATATAATACAATATATTCATTCAGAAAGGGAGAGATAGAGAAAGAGAAGAGAGAGAGAGAGTGACCAAGATAATTAGTCTGTCAGTGCTATCAAGCAAAGTGTAAGAAAATATTCAAAGGGAAAAGGGGGGAAGGAGTAAATAAAGAAAAAAAATTGATGGTTAAAAGGGAAAAAATACATATATATGGTAGGGTTGTAGAGAGGGAAAGGGCATAGGAAAAAATGGGAGTCAAGATGTGTCGTATACTGGTACAAATTCTCAATGTCAATTTTGATCAAAATGTACATGTAAAATGTACCAATAAAATCAATTTCTTTAAAAAAAGTGTAAGCATATCCCAGTAACATGGTGTACACGTGCATTCCAGCACTCTGTGGGGCTGTGGATGCTAAGTAAGTGCGAGAGCAGTTTGTGCAATATAATAACTCGCCTAGATCCTGTCTAAAGATAAATAATGAAGATGTGATGGGCTATAACTCAGTGGGAAAACCTGTATTCAATTCCAAATATTGCAAAAAGCTGTGTGTGTCTGTGTGTGTGTGTGTGTGTGTGTGTGTGTGTGTGTGTGGAGAGAGAGAGAGAGAGAGAGAGGGAGAGAGGTGTAGTCAAGGTTAGCCTCATCAAAATAACACTTACCAATAAAACTCAAATTGTTAATATATTTAGTGATTAGGACCAAAGTTTTGCAATAAGCCAATTTCAAATCCAGTTCCACTATTCAATACCTGAATTATTTTAGCCATATCACAGTTTCTTTGTTCTCAGTTTCTTCTTTTATAAATTGCGTTGTAAAGACTATTATATGAGGTTCTTGAGAGCATTGAATAGGAGGGGCTTTGTAAAATCCAGAGTGCAAAACCTTCACTAGGACAGCTCTGGAAGACATTGTAGAAATTGTTAATGGTGTCACTGTTGTTGGTTCTTTTTTTTGTGTGTGAGAAGTTACTGGTGCTTCTCACTCCATGGGACTCTGTGGGTCCTTTGTAGAATACGGGAGGGAAATGAGCAACTCAGGGCTCAGAATATCAATAACCTGCTGACACATTCCCATCTCAAAGATGTCAAGTTTCCTTTCTGATCTGAGGCAGAGAAGGGATTTCATGTCTTGACGCTGGCTGTCAGGGACTTCCTGGGCCAAGTGTGGAGGACTGAGCTCAGCAGGAGCCGTCTCCACGCTCTTGCTCTCTTCATTTCTTCCATGAACTTCTGCTTCAAAAGAAGAAACTTCTCTGGCAGCTGAGTAGTTACTGGTATTTTTTAGTTATTCTGAAATAAAACTTTTGCTGCTTAGCTTTTTCACTGTTGAATTACTAAAGTTTCTCCACACATAATTTTCAGAGCCGGATGGGTTTTTATTATTGGATCAGAATTTCTAAATAATTTTATTTGGTTTGAAAGTGTTTTCAGTTGGTTAGATATTGCTTTGGCTAAGATTGTGTATATGTTTTATAGGTGATGGAAAAGAGCAACTGCTCTCTTGCTTTGGACTAGTATTGAAAATTTTATAAAGTAAAGGTACCTTGCCCATGGAAATATTCAAATTTTTCTCAGATTTTTATTCCTCACTGCCAGCACTTAAAGTTTGACTAACTCTCTTACCAGCTACTAATGATCATACTGCCATATTTCAATATCCATTTTCATAGTGCATGATATCCAAAAGTAATGTATCCTTAATGGTCACACACACACACACACACACACACACACACACACACACACACACACACACACACAGAGGCACTGGTTGATGGGACTAGACTGCTATGAGGACTGTTTTAACATTGCCACCTGGATTCAGTGCTGCATGACAGCTTAGACACTGGGATGTGAAGATCTGTACACTCTGTGAAGGTCACTTTCTCTTCTGGCTTCAGTTTCATTATCTATGTAAAAAGGTAATCCTTCCTCACTTTGGATGGGAGTATGGACTCATAAAACCTCTGTGGAAATCAGTGTGGAGTTTCCTCAAAAAGCTAGGACTAGAGCTCTCATTTGACCCGGCCATTCCTCTGCTAGGTATATACCAAAAATAATTGAAAACTTTATATCATAGTGGTTTATGTGCACCCATGTTGATAGCAGCTCAGTTTGTGATTTCTAAATCTTGGAAACAAACCAAATGCTCATCAACCTGAGAATGGATAAAGAAGATGTGGTTCTTCTACAGAATGGAGTATTATTCTCCCATAAAAAAATAGTAAGATTGAGTCATTTATATTCAAATGGATGTACCTTCAAGATATCCTCATAAGTGAAATAAGTAAGAGATGTGTAAGTATCATATCTTTTCACTGGTATGAGAAAATGAAGATGTAAATGAGTTCTAGTATATATATTGATATTATGAAATAGAAAATATTTAAAAGGAAAGAGGATCTAGGGTAAAAACAAGGGGGGAAGTAATGTGATGGTAATAAAAAAGGGAATAAAGCTTATGTTTATAGGGGGTGGGAGGTTATAGGGTGGGTAGAAGAATAGAAACAAATAGAATTAAGTTGTGTCATGTACTGGTACAAATTCTTAGTGTTGAATGTGATGATGGAGTGTATATATAATGTACCAATAAAGATCTCAGTGTTATAAAAATTATGGCTTAAATTTCCACTAATTACTTGAATATTCACTTCTTGGTAGGAATATTTTCATATGCTAATTTATTATCTGTTTTTTAAAAGACCTGTTTTGATCTTTGTGGGTGTGCTCATTTATTATCTGTTCTAGCCAAAGCATTTTTAACAGGATGTAGAAATGCTAGGAATATTTGCATAAAGTTCTTAATTTATAAAGTGCCAAAGAGCTAAGAATGGAGAAAGGAACCGAACACAATATGAGATCTATCTCATGATTGTCTTGGTCATAGTAGTCTTCTAATTGTTTTCTTCAACTTCTAGTGTTTCTCCCCCCACCCCTGGTTTTAAGCTTTAAAAATAATATTTGGAATGATTTACCTAGGCCTTACAATATCACATTCTGAAAACAATGCAGTCAATGAGTCAAACTCTTTCTCTGTAATTTTATTTTCCACGACAAAAGATGGAGCTCATAAGTTTACACACTGCAAGATCTTCAACAGTTTCCTTGCATCATATTGTAGCCTATATAAAAAACTAGGACATATATATTCCCTCCTTTCTCAGAGGGACTATTTCTCTGTCTTCATGGAGAAAATTTCTTATGTTTCATTGTGGGTGCTTTTCCTATCCCAACTTTGGCATGTCTGGAAGGAGAGAAACAACTCATGATTGATTGTGTTCAGGGATTAGAGACCCAGAAATTGAAAGTGAAGTTTGACGCTGTTGATTACAGAGGCAAATGTTTAGAGGTAAGGTCAGAGGGTCTGCAGAGTGGTTTCCCCTATGGCAGTGAGGAGTTTAGGTGGGTGTGGAATCACACAGGTGTCCTCACTAAGGTGTACTCTAGCTCTTTAGATAGACTTTTGCTGTTTGCCGGCATTTATGAGATGGGTCTTCTCATAGAAGTATTGGTCTTAATATCACATCCGACTGATACCATCTGAAGGTAGAATGAAAATTTAGGTTAAAAGGATCAAGAAATACTATTCATCCTGTGTGGCTTGTGTGTCTTGAAGCTATATCTTTCTCAGACAAATTGAGGTTTATGATTATCGGGAATCCATCAGTTCTATCTTTCATCTGAACATTAATATGTTATCCAGGACTCACTTGTGTCAAAACATACATCTCCATTACCAAATAAATCAGGTACTATCAGAAAACATTTGATAAAAATCATGTAATACTTTAATCATTTGGAGTCAACAACATACTGCAGAATCATTAATACATTTTATAAATGAAACTAAAATATTCTGAAGTAGCTAGCATCAGGAAATAAAGTCAAAATGTTTAAATTATCACAGAAAAACTTGATAAAGTGAATGAGGGTGAATAGTATTGTTACTGTTAGTTTTTCTATGAGTGTCATAGCTTTCCAAAAAATACTGCCAGGGATTTAGCTCAGTGGCTCTGGAGCCTGCCTTGGCAATACAAGGACCCAAGTTCAATTCCCAGCACATTATATATATATATATATATATATATATATATATATATATATATATAAAATATATATATATTAAATAAAATATAAATATATATATTAAATATATATATTTAATTATTATATATTATATAATTATATATATTACATATATATTATATATATATTATATATATAATATATATATTATATATATATAATATATATATAATATATAATATATAATATATAATATATAATATATAATATATTAATATATATATTATATATAATAATATAATAATATAATAA